>CM062814.1:520588087-520740587 GCA_031772625.1 Pinus tabuliformis
TTCTCTTGAGTGAATATCCAGTTAATTGGAGTAGCACTAAGGATGCACCAGTGCACTAACTCACTACTAGACCTCTACTAGTTCCTCCAACAGTTAGAACTAGTTTAACTGACTATAACTTAGTTAGACTGAGTTATCTAATTAAAACTCCAAAGAACTCAACTTGGGCCTCTAAAATTTAGGGATCACTCTACATGACTCTAGATAGACTTCCAACTCAAATTTCTTAATTAAACTAAGTTAAATTAACTTAGTTAACTGTTACAAGTTGCTATGAGAATAGAATTATAGTTTAATACTCAATTTAATTTAAAGAAAAATTAAATTAAAATTTCTAGATGCTATTTTTAATATTTCTTATTTCCATTTTCAACACTCCCCTTTCTGCAATTTAGCAAGTAATTTATTTTATTAGTTATATTCAAAGAATAATGTTTTTTCCTAAAACCAAATACCAAATCATCGATGTCATAACTCACATATCAAATCAAATGCCAAACCACCCACATATCAGTTCATTTTATATATTTTATATATACATTAATTAATTTATTAGAAGGGTATATTAATAACCCACTCTGTAAATAATGTAAATAATATGATTATCATTGGTCTCTTCATTTGAATAGTACGATTCCGTATATATGCAATCGCTTTCTTTTTATGTCTGAGACTTGTATTTGTCTCTGGAATATGAGTAGTTGGGGCAATGATTAAGTTTGTGTGTCATTTTAATGTCATTAGTTTGTTTTGTTTTTGTTGTTTTTTTGTAATTTAGAAATTTATTTCTTTTATATAACACATCAACCATCTCCGTTAAGTATTATCATATGAAAATGTTCAAATTTAAAATTATAGAAAATTAGATATTCTTCTTGCTTATTATCATATGAAAATGTTCAAATTTAAAATTATAGAAAATTAGATATTCTTCTTGCTTTATTAGAGATAGTACATAAAACAAAAACAAAAAATTTACCTATCCATTCGAACAATTATATATTTTCGTGAATAAAATATGACCTTACTTATAAGAAATTGAATAGAAGAATTTTAAATTGAAAACTCAAATTGAGGTCTTTGGTAAGTATCTAGTTTTTATTGGTTTATCTAAGCATGTGAACAAGAGTGTAAATTAAGTGCCATATTTATCTAGTTTTAATTGCTTTTACTAAGTTTAAAATGTCATATAGAAAAGTGTTTTAAATTCAAAATTATTAATTTAAAATTAAAATATATCATTATAATTATTAAAATTGAATTTATATTTAATTTTTAAATTTAAAATTTTATAATGAAGTTATTTAAATTGAATTCCAAATTATAATTAAGATTTGTATTTATTAATTTAGTGTAATTGTGTATTTAATATATATCATTATATGAAAAAAGAAGAGGAAAAAGTATTCACAATATCAATTATGTAGGTGAAAATTGGACACATACCCCATATCAAAATACATAGGCAAGTCGTACCTTAAAACAACTCAATATCATAAGAAGAGGGCAAGTAGGGGGTCATATGGATAAATTGTAACATGGCGACACTTGTATATCATTGAACAATGTTTGAAACATTGAGCTAAAACAATTAAAACCCCTTAATGAACTATAAAGATTGGTTACCAATATAAGTATTGTTATGCCTTGATGTATAGTAAAATAGACCTCTCTTCAATTTAGGACAAGGAGGTAATGATACCACCCTCCTTGACCTCAATATCAGTAACACCTACCTGCAAGTAATAATAGCAGAAAACTATACATGCATGAGAGCTTAAATTTACGAAATTGTATTTGCTAATCTAAATTCTAACTCAGATACTCATAACCATATTTTGTGACCAGGGGAAAGTGGCGATGGTAAATACATATCAACAATGACGTTGTTTGGAAGTATTTCCATCACCATCTCCATCACCCTCACCAGCGTCATCTCCATCGCCATTGCCACCTCTAGTATCGTCATCGACACCAACCGCTTTGGCACTTGAACTAACCATTATAATGCACTCATTAGAAGAAATCCGGGAAACACTAAAAGGGATGCTGCTAGCCAGTACCATGGAAGAGCAACCTTACTTTGAGGGAGGAAATATAGAGGGGTCTGAAAATTTATATTATAAACAATCGCATGAGGATATTTCTAGGGAGATATAACAGATTAAGCTTCCAGAATTTTTAGGAGGGTGAGTTAGCGAATGTGCTGAAGCATGGATGGAAGAAATGCCAAGGTCTTTCGCGCTAAGAGAATATTCTTCTACCTCTAAGACAAATATCACTATATTTCATCTTAGGGAAAGTGATTTGATTTGGTGGGAAAATATAGAAAAGAAATTACATCTCACATGAGACAACGTTCCCTAGGAATTTTTCGAGGAACGATTATATGCAAAACACTTGCCAACTTACTTCCACGAGCAGCAAGCCAAAACTTTTCACATGTTATTACAAGGTAACAAAATAGTTTAAGAATATGAGATGAGGATTATATAACTCGTAAAATATGTTCCTTATCTAGACACTTACGAACATCAAGTTGAGTGTTTCATGTATGGATTAAATCCTCAAATAAGGGCCATGGTTAGAATGTGGAAGCCATCATCGGTAGTCGAGGCAGTTGAATGTTCCCTCTATGCGGAGGAACATATAGGGATCAAAAGAGATGCTAGGCCAACATGACCCCCATAGCAAGGATTTCTAGGGAAGACTCCCCGAAACTTCTTCAGGGGGAGTAGCATGAGACCATCTCCTTATGGTAATATATTTACTCTAAGAGGAGTAGGATCATGGGCTCTAATGGTAGCTATTTCTATATCTATGGAATCATCAGGATATAGCACAAGCCAGTGGAACTCTTAGGGAACTAATAATAGAGGATCAAGTGAGAGTGGAAATAACACAAGAGGACTAAGCTCATTTTCTAGAAACCCACAATCTAACACAAGGCGATCACCCCAAGTTAATTGTTGGGGATGTGGAGGGCTGCATTTCAATGTGATTTTCTAGAGGCCTTGTCAAATTTCATGTAGCGAGAAGGAAAAGAGCCATCATAAAATACCTAGGGTAATCATAGAATCCATGCAATAGTCCACAAAAACCAGGTAGAGCATCAGTCCACTATAGTGGAATCCTGAGGTACACTTAATGGCATAAAACTTAAAATTGTATTCGATATTGGTGTTACTGATAGTTTCATTTCTTCATATGCATTAAATAAATGTGGGTTGGTAGTCCACAAGAAAAAAGATTTCAAATAGGTAGAAATGGCTTCAGGAGAACTTCAGTCCGTAGATTTAAGTGTTGAGGAATGAAAAGTTGATCTATCAGTCTATTTGACTAATTTAAAAGAATATGTCATAGTCCTAGGAAATTATGATCTCGTCATAGGGATGGATTGGTTAGAATATCATCAAGATTGGGTATACTGTTACGAAAAAATAATTTTGTGCACAAATGACGAAGGAGAGACGATCCAAATCCAGGTTATTAAGAGGAACGTATATTTACACTTCATTTCATCAATCCAAATGAAGTGTTGCTTAAGAAAAGGTTATTAGTTATATACAATTAAGGAAGTAAGCAAGGAAAAAGGACCATCCCTAGAGAAATATTTGATGTTATCTCAATTTCCATATGTTTTTCCAAAGGAAATACTAGGGTTTCCTCTTGAAAGGGAGCTTGATCTTACAATAGATATGAAACCTAGTATAGAAGAAATCTTTAAAACACCCTACAGAATGATGACTCCAGAACCTCAAGAGTTACAAATTCAGTTGAAGGAACTATTGGATATCGAACACATATGACCTAGTATTTCACCTTGGGGTGCACCTGTACCTTTTTTCAAGAAGAAGGATGGTTCCTTGTGGCTCTGCATAGACTATAGAGACTTAGAGCTAGCTACATTAAAGAATATGTATCCAATTCCTCAAATTGATGACCTCTTCTACCAAATGAAAGGATCTTTGGTCTTTTCAAAAATTGATCTATGGTCAGATTATCATCAATTAAGAATTAAGGATAACAATATCTCTAAAACTGCATTCTGAACACATTTTGTGCACTTTGAGTTTACGATACCATTTGGGTTGACCAATGCACCAACAATATTCATGAATCTCATGAATAGTGTTTTTTGCAAGTACCTCAACCACTTTGTACAAATATTCTTAGATGATATTTTCATCTAATCCAAAAATGAGGAGGAGCATGAAGAACATTTGCGAATAATGTTATCTTTCCTCGGGGAACACCAGTTATATTGAAATCTATCTAAGTGTTCCTTCTTTCGGAAGAAGATTCATTACCTAAGTCAATATTATATCTGGTATATGGATCTTAGTAGATCCTGTGAAGGTAAAATGCGCATGAACTATGAAGCTTTATGGGTTTAGCTAGGTACTATTGAAGTTTTGAAGAAGGGTTCTCAAAAATTTCAAATCCTGTCACAACCCTCTAGCGTAAAGAAGTTAGGTACGAGTGGACCGATAAATGCCACATTGCGTTCTTTGTGTATCTTAAAATATTATTAACCACTGAACCAGTATTGTGAGTGCCTGACATGGACAAAGACTTTAATGTATGTTTGGATGCATCCAAGAAAGGATTGGGTGTAATAATAATGCAAGATAGAGTAATATTGTATGCCTCAAGGAATTTAAAGCCTCATGAAGAAGTCTAAGCCACACACGATTTAAAGTTAGTCGATGTAGTGCTAGCTTTAAATATATGGAGACACTATTGTTATACGAGATTTACAATTCTGGACAAATATATCTCCCCTATGTCGGTGGCTGACCTAGAACAATAGAGAGACAAGGAACATAATGCTTTTCCTTAAAGTAAATAGATGATGCAGTGAGGCTTACCTGGAATCATCCACACACTTCACTCCTTATTTAGCTTAGAATGTCCAATGCCAGATATGATTCCCAAAATTAGAACCTACACAGTTAGATAACACAAGCCAAGAAGCTATGACATCTATGCAGTATCATCTAAGTACTTCATTCAATAGATCAACATGGTATTTAGATAAGTGAAATAATGACATTACATATAGGAAAACAATTAATTATTTGCATTACTATAAATGGAAGGAGATAACAACCATACGTAGCAATTGATCCTACAGAAGAGCTCCTCCAAGTTGTTGACTTATCCTTTCTTTGTCACAATATGCACCTCCATTCACCCTAAATGCATGAGATGATGACCACTTACTACAACAACATAAGAGCAGAATCACTCTCCAAAATCCAACCCCCAACCACATAGAAGGACGAGAGTATATAGAGAAGTATGGTAAGTTGGGATTTCTTATCCAATTAACAATCTAGGGTAAGAGATCCACCTTTGATGGAGGGATAGGATCAAAGGATAAGGGGTGAGCACTCCAATGTAGGGAAGGATATGATCTAAATGTTTTATCCAAGGTAAGTAGTTGTAACAACTTCTGGAAACTCCTAGAAAATGAAGATTCTAGAATCTCCATCATTCTCCCAAATTTCTAGAACCAACATAGGTGCTAAGGGGAGCAACCTTCTGGTGACTAATGCAGGACATAGTGGAGCAACTTGCTGGTGAACGCACCCTAGTAGGTGTGTAGGGAGTGTTGGTCCTCAAACTGGCTCAGATGAAGCAGTTTAGGGCTGGAACTCTGGGAAATGAAAGGTACATGCTTAGGTCTTTGTGTAATATGGTGATAAGGGGGAATAGAATGTTGATTGATCCCATTAGGAGGCTCACTGATTGGATGTGAAAAAATGGCCTATAAAAGAATTCCCCCTAAAGAAAAAAGTCAGAGATGATTACTGATAACTGAAGTGCTTTACCTTGTGACAAGTATGGATCAAGGCCAATCGTTGGGCTTCATTTGTCACAATACATTTACAACATGACATCTATGTTTGCTAAGGGAGGCATATCCATAGCCAACTCATAAGCTAACATAACATGTACAATGATCAAAAGATGCATCATAGATGAAATAGGTGGACCCATGGGTGGATAATTTTATATATGATCACGACCATCATACATCATGATCTTTGTATAATCCTGAAATCATAGCCTGGATGGAGGAAACTAGATCGGGGTCTTCTATCTCATTCACACGACCAACCAATGTACGAGTCTAACCATGTGAATCATTGAGCTGGAGTCGAACATGGTAGACACCATCTGATTATCGTCCAATGATGTAAGTCGTTAACAGACACTAGAGAAACCACCAATGATGTTAATCGCTCTCAAGGTACTATAGTACAATCTATATGGTGTGAATGAATGAGTTGATGTTGAACACCACACAAAATCTTTCGGTTGAAGACCATTGATGTAAACATGTCACTGAGAGTGAAGAAACTTACCATTGATGTAGGAAAGCACCAACGGGTGTTTCTAAGTCAACTTCCTGGATGATGCACTGATTTCAACAGGAAGAAACCTATCACTGGAGGGCCTTGACATATCCCCCATCAATGACATGAAATTAGTATTATGATTGTGATAGAATGATTAGAATGATGCTAACATGGAACTGGATTAGGAAAGGTAAACATGAATGAAGGCTTAAGATTATTATAGCAGAGATCAATTGAATGACTTCTCTTAAACACATTGATGACACTAAATGGAGTTGGTAGCATTAGCCCAAAACTAAAATGGAGGCTCTAAAAATGGTATGATAACCAAAAGATAAGCATATTACCCAACTTAACAACAATGGAGATGAACTGGCAGAGTGTCATGTTCAAGAGTGATTCGTTGCCATTAGTGAAATGGAATCCCTTGTTTTCCCATTTTCCCCAACCATACTGGTCAATACCTATTTAGTTTTTTTCACAAGCTTGAGGAGGATAACATATACTTGATCTATAAGTTCATCCTTCAAATGAATCCTTCTGAGTATATTTAACGAACCCTGAGAAGGAGTGGTTTGGACTCGTCATGATTGACAAGTCCATCATTTTTGATGTTTTAACCAGTCCAACGGAGGTAAAACCTGACATCTTTTTTATGTTTAGAGTGTTTGAAAAAAAGGTGAAAATGAAAAATCCATATGTCCCTTTTCGTAGGTAGCCCCATAGGTCCAAAAAGGTAGAAAAAAATACCCAAGAGAACCTCTTAGCCATGTTCGACTAAGGTGTTCATTTTTCGTAGTTAGTTTATCTCAGTCTGGAAAATGGTTAAAATCATATTGAGTAGATGTCTTTTCATTTACTTTTACAAGTTCTAAAAGGCAAGTGCTTGGAAATATTTTCATATCTTAGGAGTCTGAAAAGAGCTGAAAGAGGACTCTGGAGGGGTTCCTTTTTTGTAGGTTTAAAGAGCCAAAAAGAGAGATAAAGGTATACTTTGTGGTCAAAGTAACTTGTTCAAAACATAATGAAAACCTGCTAGCAACTGTCGACCTACTCAAAACATAATGAAAACCTACTAACAACTGTCGACCTGCTCAAAACACCACAAGAATGATTAAACATACCCATTTCATAGTAAACATGAAGCATATCTAGGTCAAAACACTGAAAATGAATAAAATAATGAGAAAATGACCATAAATATTCAAAATGAATTGTCATTTTTACCATTTCACATTTTACTTTCATTAGTGAGTATTTGAAGCCATTTTTCCCTTGATCTTCTGTAGCTGATTACCAATCCAGGGAACCATTTCAAGTGTCATTGCTTCTAGGTAGGAACTGAAACCTTTCTTTATATTTCTACAGTCCATTTTTGTGATTTCATGCAAAAGTTTTAAGATTTGAGGCCCCCAAGGTTCATAAAAAATGCCCTGGGACCAACGCACCTTCCCTGTGTCGAAATCTGAGTTGCACCTGAGCAAAGGAACACTACATGCAGAGGTGCAATGGTCTGGTAGACATTGTTGGGGTGCATTGGGAGCATTTTCATAATTTGTTTCTCAGTTTTTCCTAAAATGTTGTCAGTTTTTTACATGGGAAAGAGTCTAATGGATGCCTTGTTGATGTTTCAAGTACCCATCAGCACAAAATGGCATTCATCTAGTGAGAAAGAGAACATGAGGAACAAGATTTAAATGTGGTAAATGACCCTACTACCATCCAGGCACTAAAAAAATGTGGGTTATTGAAATTCTTCTATCTTCCTGGTATGAGACAACAAATAGAGTTGTTGAAATACCTTGTCCGTTCATGGGATATTTAGGCACATGAATTTAGGTTTGGGGAGAATCTTCTCGAGATATAGATAGAGGATATTTACTTTCTAACAAGATTGGCAAAGAGAGGTGCCCCCGTCTCTCTTTTAG
This sequence comes from Pinus tabuliformis, assembly GCA_031772625.1. Taxonomy (NCBI): domain Eukaryota; kingdom Viridiplantae; phylum Streptophyta; class Pinopsida; order Pinales; family Pinaceae; genus Pinus; species Pinus tabuliformis. Next base: position 520,596,384 of record CM062814.1, read on the forward strand.
GTTAAAGAAGTGGTAGTGAGACGGTGAAAGACTATATCGCTAGCTATTGTAAACCTCGAGCCCTTCCTACTAAGTATGGGAAGATAAACATAAAGGATGTAACCCAATTACCTCTGAGAACAATATTGTTCATTATTACAAGATTGGTAGGCATCTCAACACTACATGTAGTGAGAAAATCATACATGCAGTATGGGATAGAGTGTCTAGAGTAGAGAGTATTGAAATGGAGTGAGGGTGTCTTAATCAATTTTTGGAAAAACTTACTAAGGAAAAGCAGGGGAAGTTGAATAAATTTGGTTATGGAGCAATCTTAGTCTCTTTTTCTCTAGATCAGGTGCTAGTACTGTAGCCTCAGTAGATTGTACTTGAGCCCATCGATCTGAGGACCCCACGGATGAGGAGGTGGATAGACCATATAAGCCGACATGCAAGCGCATCAACGATCAAAATTTCACAAGCCTTCTTTGGGTGGCTATGTAGGAACTTCATCATCATTAATGATTATCCTTCTGGAGGGATGGATTTCTGTGTTTATCCCAAGCTCGATTTCCCTGAGGGTGAGCAATGGGATGCTTTAGGTAAGATACTTCAACCATTAATTTTTGAAAGTTTTACAATTCTTTTGTGTTTTTTGATGTTCCCGAGACTAAAATATTTGATGTTTTCATACAGACATTGGACATGCTCGACTAGTGGGTGCTACATACCTCTGTCACACAGAGAGACAACCAAAGGAGGAGGTAGTGGAATCATTACAGGTCATTGTAGTAGGACAAGATGTGCTACGAGATCCAGACTTAACAGAGATCCTATTAGAGGTGGAGCACCACATTGAAGGATTGACACATGGGATTGATGAGACCATGGTTGATCACTTCCATTGCAACTTCAACGACGCACAATTGGAGTGCCTATATTGGTCGATTACTATGCAAGATAACTCATATAGTGTCATTTTATCATGAGCACTACTGATTTGTCTACTTAGATGTTTTACATGTATTTTTTATAATGGGAGATGTAGCCATATGTGTCTCGGGGCACACATTTTGTAAAACCAAACTTAATATATATATCTATATCTATCTATCTATCTATCTATATATATATATATATATATATATATATATATATATATATATATATATATATATATATATATATATATATATATATATATATATTCAGTGTTTCCTAGTTCCTATTTTGCTTTCAATATGATGTGATGTGAATTGAAAGTTATTTACATTCTTTGCAAATGTCAATCTAAAACAAATTAGCTAGGGTGTCTTCTAATAAGTTCATAGATCTAGAAATATGTTCATAACGTATGAAATCAAAATTCCTTTCTAGAAGATGAACTCTCAAAACCATGCAAAGGATGGCGAGATTTATCACTTAATAGATGTTCGTGAGTTGTAGTACTACGAGCTATGAGTCAATCTGATGACTATACAATGGATACCATGTGAAATAGCATCAAAAAGTAGCTCAATGACTACACTATACTTAGTGATGTTGCGAGTCGGGCGACCAATACAAATCCCTTGCATACTTACTAGCTCACCATTCAGAGAAAAGATAGTTGACGCTGTAGAGAATAGGTTCCAAGTAATATGGCTATCACCATCAGCATAACCAATATACGATTAGAGAGAGGTTGAAATCCACAATACAAAAGTAAACAGAAAGAAACTTTGAAAAACACACTGCAAACACACTCAACACACTTATAGATAGTATGTACACAGTGTACCATGCATGGGATCAAGCATAGAATTTTTTAAGGTACAAACCATTTCTAGGTTGTGCCAATAGAACTCCATCGAGATCTACTAACTTATAAGCCCCTTTTGCAAGGAATCGCTTGATAATGTATGGGCCCAACCACATAGGCTGGAACTTTCCTCGACCTAATTTCTCAACCTCCTGGTCATATAAGAGAACAAAATCTCCTTCTAAGAAGATTCTAGGCTTGACACTTTTGTCATATTGTGCTTTGATGCATCTTTTATTGGCTTCATTGGCTAATGTGGCACCATGTCGGGTTTCATCCAAATGAGTTAGATGTAAAATATACTCCTCCTATGCAGAAGTAGCAAGAAGAAGTTCGATAGCTAGTTTCAATGATGGAATTTCGCATTCAATGGGGAGGATTGCTTCCAGACCATAAACCAATGGGAAGGGTGTGAATCCAGTATTAGTCCTGACTGAGGTTTGATATGCCCATAAGGTAGAAAAGAGAAGCAAGTGACAATATGATTTATGGATCCCTATCATACATTGAAGCATAGCCTTAAGAACTTTGGATTTCAGAGATCTGTGGTTTGTGCTATTTGAATTTTTGATCGGAGAATCCACAGTAATAGAGTTTTTACACCAACGTTTCGAATCCCAAATGGGATCCATCATCAGGGAAAGAGAAAGATGATAAAAGAAGAGCCAGATGGAGGAAATAAATACTCATGAGGGATGAAAATTAAAGGCAAAGCACAGGTCGGCAAGAAAGATTTAAAATGAAACCTAATTTTAATTTTAATTTTGATTATAATTTTAATAAATTAATCTTATTTCTTAAATATTTTTGAAACAAAATTTTTTAACCTGAAATCTAAATTAATATAATTATCTAAAAACTAATATATATAATAATATTAATATCAAAAAACTTTAAATAACCTAAAATCTATATTGTTATTAATATCTAAAAACTAGAATATATATTAATATTAATATCATAAATCCTAATAAATAACATTAATATTTATATAACCTAATGACTATATAGCTTACTATTTATGAAACATGATTACTATATAACTAAATATTTATCTAACCTAAAGTCTATACAACTTAATATATATATTAGTATTAAAATCAATAAAGCCTAATACCTATATCAATATCTAAAAAACTAATATATATATATATATATATTAATATCATAAACTTTTATATAACCTAAAATCTATATAAATTTATTATCTAAAAACTAATATATATATTAATATTAATATATATGACTATATAACTTAATGACTTAAGAACTTTGTTGATCACCTCAACTTGTTTGTTAGATTGAGGATAATAGGGAGTGGAATTTTCAAGTGAAAGTCCCAATTTGGCAGCTAATTTGGTCATCATATGATTCCAAAAGTCTTTCCCGTGATCCGTTACTATTTCTTGTGGAACAACGAACCTAGAAATCATGTGGTTGAAGAAAACGTATGCAGTCATTTCACCAGTATTATTGAATGTAGGCATTGCTTCGACCCACTTAGTAAAGTAGTCAACAACGATAATGATATAGCCATGCCCCCCAGCTGAGTGAGGGTTACATATCATCAAATTGATGCCCCATTTTTTAAAGGGACCATTGACAACAATGAGATGCAACGAAGCAAGAAGAGCGCATAAATTTTTATCATAGGTCTGGAACACATGACATTTTTTGACTACGAGGATACAGTGATGGAAAATTGTGGGCCAAAAGTAACCAGCACGTAATATTTTTTGCAGTAGTGTAACCAGATAAATATCCACTGCATTCCCTTAAGTGGCATTCATTCAAGAATTTCTTGGCCTCCTCAAGAGTGAGGTATCCCCGTAAAATCATATCGATACCATGACAGTAAAGATTGTTGCAAATAATCACATAGTTTAGGGCTTGGTACCGAATACATCATTTCTCTGAGTGAGAGGTATTAGGACTAAAAGTCTGGGTTTGCAAATAGATAAGAAAATCTCCATACCATGGGTCAGATGATGAGATCAAGAACACTGACTCATCTGGGATGGAGTCTTTAGTTTTAAATTCAACATCAAGGGAAGGGAGATTGCACATTAGCTCGACAAAAACTAAGGATTTATTTGACTTGGATATGATGAATTCTAGGTCGAACTCTTGAGAATAATGACCCACTTAGAGTATTTTCCCCTGAATAATTGACATGACAATATGTATGTCATAGGGTTGCAATTTGAAATGACTGTAGTTTTTCGAAGTATGATGTACTGGAGAAATCTTGGACGACTTGAACGGCTGCCAAAGCTAACTTTTCCACATGATTATAATGGATCTCAATATTGTTGAGGTTCCAACTCAGATAATAAATAGGATGTTTAGTCCCCATATCTCCTTCTTGGACCAACACCATAGTTATAGTAGATATGGCAGTATTAAGGTACAAGAAATAATCGTGATGATAGTCGGAGGATATAAAAGAGATGCTCGAACTAATACATCTTTCAAGGCATCGAATGCTTTCTGCGCAATGTCATACCAATGGAAGGGAATCCCTTTTTTTAGTAAGTGAGTAAATCCTTTGGTCAGTTCAGCATAGTTGGGGATGAACCTCTTCAAGAACATGGCTTTCCCTTGGAGTCTTTGTTACTAAACAAGAGTGGAGGGTGTAGGAAAATTAATTATTTCCTGGAATTTTAAAAGATCAATACAAATTCCTTATTTTGAAATTACGAAACCAAGGAGTTGAGCAGAACCGACATAGAAAACAAATTTTTACAGGTTGATTCGAATGTTATAATGTCTACAATGGAGGAATATGTTCCGTAAATGCATGGGGTGATCAACGCGATTCTTAGAGTGAGTTGGGAGATCATCCAAATAGGGTTGCATGATGTGCTTGATATCATTGAAATTGTATTCCATCACACGTTGGAACGTGGCCCTTGTGTTCTTTAAACCGAAAGGAAGCTTTCTATAAGAAAAAGTACCCTAGGGACAAATAAATGTGGTTTTACGTTGGTCCGTTGGGAGTATGTTGATTTGATTAGATCCCTAGAATCCAACCATAAATGAATAAATCTCGCAACTAGCGCATTCATCAATAATTTGGTCAATAAAGGGGGTCAGGTAGTTATCCTTTGGACAAGCTTGATTCACGTCCCTATAATCGACACATACTCAGATCGTGCCATGTTTCTTCATGACAGGGACAATGTTCGATACCCAATCAGTTAAAGGAATAGGGTATATGAAACTAGATAGAAGAATCTTTTCGATTTCAACTTTTATGCCAACATCCTTCTTGGGATGAATCGATCGGAGGCACTGTAAGACGAATTTGGCATTAGGGACCAGGGTACATCTTGATTTCATGCACTATGATATTTGGGTCGATACCTAGAATTTCCTTATATGTCTAGGCAAAGACATCTCTAAACTCATGAAAAATGGCTCGATAAATCTTGACTTTATATGAAGTGAAAGATGATCTAATGTATAAATTTTTTACTATTCCTGGTTTAATCGAAATATCGAGAGGAATGGTTTATTTTATATTTGAAAGATTATTTTTAGAGTCGATCTCATGAATGGAAACAAAAATCATAAAGGGTTCGAAAAGATTAGGTAGTTACACACCACTGAGATTATCTTCAATAGTATATGGTAAGGAGGAACAATGATGATGTTCATCCCATGATGCGTTGTCTGACATCATGATCTCCATGATGCTTTCGTCTGTATAGAATGTATGCGAGAAAGGATCAGAGGGCATGCCATAGTCTAGTGATCGGTCTATCCAATTGATCGAAGAAAACATATGGGCCACACAAGTCAAGAAGATGGCTTCATAATATTACTCAATGGGGCCAAGCGACATCTAGTCACCAAAATTTTTGATGCTATTTTCATCAAGAACAATCCATGGATCAACCAGGATTGTAGATGATGATATCATGTTGATATAAGCAACCAAAGGGGGAAGGAGTGAAAAAGTTCCCATAAGTCATAAGTCCTTCAATAAACCAACTCCAACATGCTGATAGGAATGTAGGGCTTCCCTTACAAGAGGGACACTTTCAGTAACATTGGAATCAGAGATGAAAAAGGTGAGTTGATCTATGGCCACGATCCCGCCTTTATAAGGAAAGGAAATCATGTAGAAGTAAGTAGAAATGATGGCAACCATAGCATTAACGCATGTACATACTAGTAGAATATTATAATCCAAAGGTCTGTTAATAACTTCTACTTCAACGGAGACGGATTTTCCCCCTAATTCCACTTGGAGGGAGTTAAGAATCCCACAAGGTTTGTATGTCCTTCCATCAAAGGCTTTTAATGTGGTGGTCAATTGAATCAGTTGCGGTGAACCAATTGCCTTCCAGCAAGACAAAGACATGATCCAGTTCAAGGCTCCCTCATCCATAATAGAACGATGAATGTTTTTACCATGGATAACAACCTAGATCATAAAAGCTAATTGAGCCAGAAGTTGAGGGGTATAGTTTTCATGAGAGAAAACCACCAGGTTGGAATCCGATGGATCCACACATCTAATAGTTGACAATAAGGCCTTCTTTTGGGTGAGGAACTTTTGCAACACCTAAAGATTCGACATAGCCAAAGGGGACTGAGCCAAGTCTTCAACTATGTTGTAATTTTGAGCGCTCTCGGATGAGGGTTGAAAGTAGACTTATGGATAGCACTCTTCAGAGGCTTGATAGTCAATTTCATAGGAACCAGAGGTGGAACAAGATCATATGAAGGTGGTTCCAAATTGGCAGGCTGAACAGTAGCCTGACCGTTAAAAGGATTCACATTACCATAGTCCTTATTCTGAGTGGCCACCATGACATTGAATTTCATATTGGAGGAGGAAAGCATCAAAATTGTGTTAGAGGAAGAGGCATCTTAGGCAACCACATGGGTCTCCCGATTTTAAAATGGTTTGGTTATCACAGTGGGAGAAGTGGATGATTTAAGGAACTGATTTACTTCAGTGTGGTGCACACAATTATGTGTAAAGTGATCTTTGTTACAAATAAAATACGGGTATCGAGGTTTATGTTTCTCATCAGAAGAAGAATTTTTTTATTTATCTTGTGGTGAGGAGTCTTTATTTTTCTTACCTTTACCTTTATTCTTGCTTCTGGGTTGCTGGTGAGACTTACCTTTATCAGATGAGATGACATTTATCTCAGAAGCAGAAGCCACAGGAGGATGAGATGGAGGGTTTTGTGTAGGAGCAGCAAGAGAAATACCAGATGGTTTACTCGCTGACTGCGAACTGGAAGAACCTATAATGCCATCAACATCATGAGATTCTTTACTAGGTGGAGGAGGAACAATATTCAAAGGTCTCAAAGCATTTGGTATCTTATCATAGAGCATGACTGATTGGGTATAAACCAGATCTAAATACTGAGCACAAGCAATAACTTGCTCTTTGGTCACAACTCCACCTTTAGCCAGATCTTCTGTTATGGGAGCTAACAGAGACTTGAAAAACCATTCGACTAACATCTAATCGGGACCATAAGTCCTGACCAACCAGCGATGGTGTCTCCACTCATGAATGTGATTCCAAATGTGAGTAGAATATGATTGTTTAAAGTTAGTCAATAGTTCCTTTCCAGTTTCGTATCTGATGGGTAGTTGGAAATGTGTGAGGAAGGTAGTGGCTAAAGTGCTAAAGTCATGAAATGATGCTTTATGTAATTCAATATACCATTTAGCTACAGTACCCATAAGAGTTCATTGGAAAATATGGAGTCGAATGGAATCATCATTAAGTGAATTGGATGAACACAATAGATGATACACCATAGCATGCGTTGATGGGTCTTCTCCTAGATTCCCATTGAACTTTGGGATATCAAAAGGAAACTTAGTGGGAATAATCGACCACCATGGTGAATGAGCGATGGGAGCTTTAGTACGCTGAGTTAAATCTGGAAATTCAAGAGTCGCCACAAAAGGAAACTCTCGATTAAATTCTGGAGGCGGATGACCTGGATATGAAGGGATATCCCGAGAAACAGGCACCTGCATTCCTGGATAAGGAGGGTTTTGATAATAAGTAACCTGATTACTAGAATACAGAGGGTTCTAATAACCGACATACAAGTGGGTTTGTTGCCCAGTCCGAGGATGGGGACAAAGTTGCTGGAATGGTTGGGTTTGGACTTGTTGGCCTTGAAAAGGCACTTGATGTGATCCATATTGTTTCCTGATTAGGGTTTACATTTCCCCTAGTATGGGTTCGATTGAGACTGTGCCAAATTTTGAATAATTTGACTTGCTGAAACATAAGGATTACCTTATGAAAGTGATTGAGAAGGTGAGGGATCTTGTATAGGTTGACGAATCGGGATCTGTGGAGAACTAGACATCGTTGGAATGGTTGACTCACATTTATTTGAGCTTTTTGAGGTGTTGACGGATAGGTAGGAATTTGTGATGAAGATGGTACAGTTTGAGAATTCAACAATCGATCCCAATATGAACCAGGTTGTACGGGTAAAGTAGGTTTCCAAACACTAGAATCCATTCCAAGATGAGGAGGACTGTAACTAGGAAGATTACCATATTTAGGTATACCAACAACAGGTTTCCCGCTTGCCATGGGAGGAGGGGATGGGGGAGGCAACTATGATCCAAATGGAGGGCACCCAACATAAATATGGTTGTGCTGTTGAAGGTAGCTTTTCCCACCGATATAAGGGCCATCCTGCTGCTTTACTATAGGTGTAGATGGAGGAAGAGGAGTAGATTGTGTGGCATTCATAAGAGAAGTACCAAACATTATTCTCGAATTGGATGTCATGGGAGAGGTCCAAGGACTAGAAGCCACACCAGAAAAGGTACCAGATAATGACTGATAGCCAGGCGAGACAGACAGGCCACCATATAAATGAGCTTTTGGTGATGTTACAAACATAGATGAGGATGTGACACTTGATGTCTCAACTATAGTAGTGGAAATAGGATAGGAGTTTGAATAAATTCCAGTCATGGTTAGCAATCCTAATGAAGATTGTCACGATAAATCTGTGGGTAAGACAAAATAATCAGGTAAAGGAGATTGTGTTTGAGGTTAAGGACATGGAAGAGGATCGGTTTGATAAAAATGAAGTCCTTCCTAATGAACAGGAGTAGAAGGATGAGGCTCTTCCTAAGGGATCTCTTCAATACCTATAAGTGTTTATGGAAGAGGCTCACCATCAGGCCCAAGATATATTGGTTATGTCTGAGACAAAGGAAGAGAGGTGGAAGGTCCCAAAGACTCAGGTAAAGATGACTGAGGCTCCTCAGGTTCAATAACCTCAATAAACAATGTTTCTGACTCAGGGAGATCAGATTCAATGACCTCAGGTAACAAAGTTTCAGGGAATTTTGTTTCCATTTTGCATGTGTCACCAACAGGAACATACGTGAACTCGAATTCAGAATTTAAAGGGACATATCATTCTGGCTTATCGGTGTCGGGAGGAGAGCCATAATTTGTTCCCGATGTTCTCGATTCAGTATTTTTCATTTTCTTATGTCTAAGGCAATGATTAGGAGTAGCCTCTAGAGGAAGTGGAGGCTTATTTTGCATTCTACGTGAACAATAGGAAGGGGGATTTTTTTCTTCCACATTGGGAAATAAATTTTATTAACGCAAAAAAAAAAATCAAAAAGAGGGTAATCTAGGCATAAAGGATTACCAAGAAACCGTGAACTACAATATACACCTTGGAAAACTAAGGGCTTAGCGTACGGTAGCCAATATCCCTAAATGTTGTGTTCGGTATATCACAATAGACAAGGCGGCAGACTCAATTACATATGGATGGATAGCAACCTATTGGGGACTTCCAAAATATACGCGATGGTATGCTAGAGTGCAGTCTGTAGTAGTGTTGTCTATTGTGTAACTGTTCAATGAGAGTGTTCCCATATACTTTATGTGCATGGAGTGCCACCAATATACCTAAAGGTACATGGAAAACAGTCCTATACACTCGCATATGTGAAAATAGATTTCACCACCAGGATGCAACGCTGGAAAACAATGACAGCTCCTACGTTTAATGATGTTGGAACACATATCTAGCCTAGACCTCTAAATTTTTGTATTAATGTTACAAATGACCCTTAGGTTGATTCAATAAATTTTACTGTTTATCTTTGATTAAGTTTTAGTTTTAGGGTTCACCTTGAATGTCACCTGAATATCCTAAAATTCAAATCTAGCATGAGAAAATAGAAATCCTTTCTCTTTCAATGAATCTAGCTAAGGGAAGAAACAATCAAGATGTAGCACATGATATGCAGCAAACAAGATGCATGACACAATTTCCTTTCCAATGTAACTGTTTCTATGCTAATGCACATGAAAAACCCTAAATGTGGATGCAAATTTTTTCTTTTCAACACACTTGATTTTTGAAATGCAGAAAAATAAGATACAAAAGTTCAATTATTGATTTAATTACACTTTTCAAAATTAGGACTAAAACAACAATTCATCTAAGTGATCAAAAATCAAATGCAATCAATTTGCAAGCGACTAAGTTATAAGAACAAAGAAAAATCAAAACCAATTCTTACCAACAACACAAATGCAAACCAAATGGAGGCTTTACAAGACCACAAGATATTGAAGACTTAGGGAAGTTCAACTAGAAGTAGGTGGACCAAAGATAGGCTCAAGAACCAAGGAAAAATTCATCTAAAAACAAGGGTCAACACGAGTGCAGAAGAGGCACCAGTGCATTGCAACACTAGTGCATAGTGGGCCAACGTGAGGTGAAACACTCTATCAAAGGCAAAGGGGGTGTGTTGGGCCTAGGAAAGAGGTTTCTAGCACAAAAATTGCAAAAAAGGCTCAATGAAATCACTTCCTAGGTTTGTTCTTGGTTGGATGATACAACAAAGGTTTTTCAAGGAGGTAATCAAACACAATGGACAAGGAAACCACCAAGGGAATACTTTGCTCCCTTGTGTGGTTGCTAATTTGTTATACGATATTTATGATTTCGGACAAAATTATCTCCCATAGGTTGGTGGCTAACGTAGAAAAATAGAGAAATAAGGAACACAATTCTTTTCCTTAAAGTAAATAGATGACAGAGTGAGGCCTACCTAGAATCCTTCACACACTTTGCTCCTTCTTTAGCTTGGAAGCTCTAATCCCAGCTCTGATTGTCAAAATTAGAACCTGCATAGTCAGATAACACAAGCCAAGAAACTACGATATCTATGTAGTATCATCTAAGTACTTCATTCAATAGATCAACATGCTATTTAAATAAGTGAAATAACAACATCACATATAGGAAAACAATGAATTCTTTGCATTCCTATAAATGGAAGGAGATTAAAACCATAAGTAGCTATTGATCTTGTAGAAGATCTCCTCCAAGTTGTCGACTTATCCTTTCCTTGTCACAATATGCACCTCCATTCACCCTAAATGTATGAGATGATGACCACTTACTACAACAGCATAAGGGCATAATCATTGTCCAAAACCCAAACCCCAACCACATAGAAGGTTGGGAATATATAGAGAAGTATGGTAAGTTGGGAGTTCTTATCCAATTACCAATCTAGGGTAAGAGATCCACCTTTGATGGAGGGATAAGATCAAAGGATAAGTGGTGAAAACTACAATGTAGGGAAGGATAGGATCTAAATGTTTTATCCAAGGTAAGTAGTTGTAACAACTTCTGGAAACTCCTAGAAGGTGAAGCTTCTGGAATCTCGATCATTCTTCCATATTTATAGAACCAACGTGAATGAAAATGGGAGCAACCTGTTTGTGACCAACTCAGGCCATAGCGGAGTAAGTTGTTGGTGACTACATCTCAGTAGGCTTGTAGGGAGCGTTGGTCCTCAAACTGGCTCATATGAAGCAGTTTAGAGGTGGAAATCTAGGAAATGAAAGGTACCTTCTTAGGGATTTGTGTAAGATGTTGACAAGGGGAAATAGGATGTTGATTGATCCCATTAGGAGGCTCAATGATTGGATGTGACAAAATGGCCTATAAAAACTACCTTGTAGGGAGAAGCTTTGTGATCAAAAGTGACCACCAAAGTTTACAATATTTGTTTACCCAAAGGGACTTGAATGCTAGGCAAAGACGATGGAGTGAATTCTTAAGCAAGTATGACTTTGGAATTTCATATATTAAAGGGAAAGAGAGTGTGGTAGCAGATTCTCTAAGTAGAATACCAAGGATATTTTCCCTTATACCCATCAAGGTAGACTTGTGGGAATGATTGCTAGAACATCTCTTAGAAGATAATTGTTATATAAAGTAAGATCTGGGATTGATAGTAAAGTTCCAAAAGAACCTAAGTTTGAAGGATATGAACTAGAGGATGATTGATTGCTATGATTTCATGGAAGAATATATATTCCTAATAGTGAGGATATCTAAAATACCATCCTTAAGGAAGCACACAGAGCATTGTATTGTGCGCATCCTGGTGTAAATAAAATGTATGTTGATACAAAGAAACTATTCTTTTGGGCAAGAATGAAGCTTGATATTATCAAATTCATTGCAAAATGTCTTAAATGTCAATAAGTGAAGGTCGACCATTGTTACCCAGCAAGTCTCCTACAACCTCACGACATTCCTATGACCAAATGGGAGGTTATTTATATGGAAATTATCATTGGGCCACCTTTTACACCACAAAGGAATAATTCCATATTGGTTGTGGTGGATAAGCTAACAAAAAGTTCCCATTTTATTCTTGTAATAGATACTTATGAAGTTGCTAACATAGCTCAAGTATTTATAAATGAAATCATTATATTTCAGGGAGTTCCTAAAAAGATCATATTAGATAGGGATTCTTGATTCACTTCAATATTCTAGACTTGTATGGAGTTAGCTTTAGGAACTCAACTAAATTTAATACAACTTATCATCCTCATACTAATGGAAAAACAGAAAGGGTGAAACAAGTAATAGAATATATGTTGAGGATGTATGTTATGGATTAACAATCACATTGGGAAAAGTACTTTCCCTTAGTTGAATTTGAATACAATAACAATTACCACAACTCAATCAAAATTCCTCCATTCGAAGCATTATACGACAAACCTTGCAAAACACTGTTAAGTTGGGATAGGTTAGAGGATCAGGTGATAGTGGGGCCAAAATTAATTCAAGAGATGGAAGAACAGGTGAAAAAAATTAGGCAACGCCTAAAATAAGCACAAGACAAAAAGGTTATGCTAATTCTCACACAATAGATAGGAATTACGTAGGAGCTCAATTTTTCATCCGCATCTGACCAAACAAAAGCACCATTCAGTTTGGAATAGGAACAAAGTTGTCATCTCAGTATATTGGGCCATTTAAAGTTCTAGAAAAAATTGGACATGTCGCTTATCATCTTGCACTATCACCCTCTTGCATAAAGTTCATAATGTTTTTCATTTATCTATACTAAGACATTATATAACTGAAAAATCACATAACATTTAATGGAAGGAATTGTAGATATTAGATGAGGGAACCATTTCAATCAAACCATTACTTATATTGGAACATAGGGTTGGGTAGCTCAAGAACCACGTGGTACACAAAGTTAAGTTCCAGTGTGACAAGTATAGTCTTAGATCGGCTACCTAGGAAGACACAAAGGCCTTATGCTATAAATACCCCAACTTGTTTTCATTTTGAAGCACTTAAAACCTTATTTTTTATACCTTTACTTTATGTTAGCTAGGTACCTAAGACTATTATTTTTAACTGTCACACGTAAGAATGATTTTTAATTATTTTCTTAACATTGCTGGTACATAGATACCAATATGAAATATGCTATTTGCTTAACATTGATGGTACATGGATACCAATATGAAGTCTATTATTTACTTAACATTGTTGGTACATGATACTAATACGAATTATGAATTATAACATGGGTGTGATGTCTATAATTTTTTTTTTTTTATCAACATGAATGAAGAGATGGAAATAAAAGAATGACTACCTTTAACTACTTAATATGAAAGCTAACTTATAGATATATGCGATGGAAATAGAAAAATATGTTATATGAACTCAAAAATCAATATCATAGATAGCAACATATTTGAAATGCACGAAAACTATTATTTGAATACAATTGGTTTTGAATATATTACTGCATATATTATAATGTGTAGATAAGTTTTTACATTATAGATAGTATTGTTACCAAACCAACCATGTGATGAGAAAACTCCAAGAACAATTGAGACTCAATGAGATTCCATGATAGGGTGTGGACCCTAGTCCCACTAGGAGGGGCGGAGGTGTTTCTCACCGTTTATCCTCAAAAACTTGGAGTCATGGGAGGAATATGTGAATCATGCTCCTCTAGATGTGTGATGATGACTGTGAAATGCCTACTATGAAATTAGGTTGATATAGTCAATGTTTTCATCATTGAGGTTTATAAATGGTTAGATCAGGATAGTTTATGCCATGGCACATCCCAATATAGGAAAGATAGGATGGGAGCGGAAGAGATTAGAAAGGATAGGATGATTTTAGAATAGATTGGGAACCCAAATGAGGCAGGGAATGACTATTAAAATTGTAAATCTATAAATGTTAAAAACAAAAATTTTAAAATTTCCTCACATTAAATTAGTATTCAATCACAAGATATAATACTTACATGATTACACTAATTGCTAAAATAATTATTGATATACTATATAAACCTAAACTTCAAGACTAAGTTTTCTGAAGGAGGGGTGTATGTAATGACCCACCTCGAGTTATAGGGAACATAGAAATATTAATATGCATATGATAGCTACATATGCATGTATCGCATGTACTGCACTAGTACACATATTGGCTAACATTGGAAAATGTCTAAGTTTAAGGTAATGAATTGATTATCGAAGTAAATTCCTAACTCACCATAATATAATGAATATATCGAGTGGGGTACTTGATAGGTATACCACCATTATATATATAATTAATGCATTAATAAGAAAAGGATAAATATAATAGATTATGAATTTAATTTATAATTTAACTTAATTAAAATAAATAAAGTAATTTATTAACTTTTAAATAAAGTGATTTATTTAACTCATAAATAAAGTAATTTAATTAAAATATAAATTAAATAAAACAAGATAATGATAATTCATAAACTAAATAAATAACTATATCCAAACGCTCCATTACATTTAATAAATACAACTTCAAAGGAAGGGGATTATAGAAAGGAGGAGACCAACAATACGGGAATGGAAGGAAGTGATAAATTTGGAAATGGTTGACATAGAGGGGAATATAAGGAGACCGAGTAGGGCATGAAGGACACAATTCTTAATTTTCTGGTCTCATAGACGTAGGAGGAATTACCAAGAGAGTAACAAACATAGAGAAACTTGAGCAATTGTTCTTGGGGTTTTAGGCATGGGGGACAAAAGACCTCAAATATGGAGTCTTATAGATCTGGGAAGAAGAAAGGTTGATCCCAAATAGTATGGGAGGAAACGGTCGATCTGGTAGAAAATTAAGAGTAACAAAAACCATAATTGACTCCAAATAGGATTTCCAAGTAAGTATCTACATTCAAATTTCATTGTATCTATTACATTTCCAATTGAATGTAAAATTAGGTATTTTTTAAAAAGAATCGAGTCATAATTCATTGTCTGACCAATTTATGGAATCTAAACCTAAATTTCATTAAAATATGTTAATTATCAAATCAAGGGCTTAGTATTTGCAAATGAATTACAATTTTAGTTTCTCTGGTTGAACTGTAAACAAATTAGGGCTCTACATTTCCTTCTCAAGCACTACATTGTCAAGATCAAATCTTCCCACTCGATGAATACAACGAGTCAATAAGTGATCATTACTAGCCTCACATACATTTGCAACTATAATAATAGGTATTACATCCTCTACTTGAGCCCTTACGACAAAGTTTAGAAGACTTTGTTGTGATAGGGAGGCAAGCTCTAGGATTTGAAAGACATCGGATGCATACATCAACTCCATTGCAAAATCCATAATAGGTCGGCACGCATCATGCACACTGATAATATCCATGAATATACAAGCTTATGTTGAAGGTGCCTTCACCTTCACACTACGAAAATATGCCTACAATCCTAAAGGCTTCATACCCAACATTTCCCTCTATGTTTTCTTTTGAGCAGTGTAATTCACATTTCTTCTTTCAGAACGTTGGTCACCAATAGGGAATAGGTTGTAAGTTACATAGGAAGGTAGACTACTTGGTCTCTAGATAGAAAAAGAAGATAGTTCAGATGGGCCTCTAACTTTTCCAGGTGCGATTTTGTGACTGTGCAATTTTAGGGTTCAATACAAGTCACAAGTCACACAGTGGATCGATGTTGCTACTGGTGGGACTACTACCTCACACAGGTTGTGAACTATGCCTATGGCTTGGTTGCAAGCCTGACACAATGCGAAATGAAGGTATAGTGAGGGAATGGCGTGGTTGGGTCATGTGCAATGGTGGGATGAGAGTGCGTTGGCTATAAATAACCAAGGGGAGGTAGGTGAAACGTCCAATGTATAAGGGATTCATAGGTATGAATTATGAAATATTTATGTTGCATGTGATAAGGTTGATAGGTTGCAAGTTGTAGAATTAGCTTGAAATAAGAAACACATATAACCTGAAATGCACCTTTGTGACTAGAGGAGGTCACAAGTCACACTTTTGATCATCAATGAAGTGAACATTACCTTCTGCTAGTGCGATTACCGACTTAAAGTGTAGAGGAGTGCAGACTGACAAATCGCAAATTTGGATAATTATGTGGATGCCTCTATGTGTGTATTGATACAATTGTATATACCATTTGACTTCCATTCGTTCTATGAAGTGTTCAACACTTGTATCATATGTTGGCCATATCTTAAAAAGCCAATTTATCCAAAGAGAGACCATTCCATGATGTCTGAAGGAATGCCTTTCTTTCCTTAGTTAACTTTATTCAAGTGCAACAAAGTGATCATGCTACAAAGAAAAATGAAACCCAAAGTTATTATGCTTAAAACAACCATCTCTTACTGTGTTCTTAGCATCAACCTACAACTTCACTTACACCGTATCTCATTTTAAGTGCCTTCTCTTGGACACCAGGTTTTGGGTCTGATTGAAAAAAGTATTTTAGAATCTCCTGGCACAAATGACGATGAGATAATAAATTAGTTGCCCTAGAACCACCTGCACAACCATCTAAGCAACAAAAAAAAATCTTCGACAACACCCAAATTTTCCAAAGAATTAATGAGTATCATATTTAAAGAAAAATCATGGATAGATATTTCTTTTCCTGCTATACAAGCATGGAGTATATAGGCTACAACAATGGATTCAAAAATACCAACATGCAATATCCACGCATGGCTAAGAGTAACAATAAAATGTTCCATGGAAGGTAACAAATTATGCAATTTATGAATTAATATTATTAGAGGAGCTCCCTTCCTGTCATCTTTGATTGATACTCTCAAATTCAACCTTCGATTTATATATGTGTCTCCCAACATTGATGTGCTATCTATATGGAGACTTCTCCCATCAAGTTTTACCTTAACATACCCACTGATCATAAATGTAGTGTGTTGTTGTTATGAAAATTCCTTCAAAGATCATAAAACATGGTAAAATGTTCATTACATATGTTTACATGGTGTTAAACAAACTTGTACCCTACCCTTCATGCTTAATACTCAACCTCACTATGTGTTGTCACTCAATGAATTATTTTCAGTGCATATTACACCTAAAAGTATTCAATGTCTCGTGATTGATCCATTCCCTTTCTAGGTGGTGCATTTCGCATTCTCCTAATGGTTCATGTGCTTGCAACATGTATGTTTCCTTATGATGTTCACTTATGCAGTGTAAAAGGGATTTCGAATATGTGTACTTGATGAGTTTTTCTCACCAAACTTATGAATTTCCAGTGCCTCCATAATGTGACTTCCATTTAGAAGTCATATCATCCCAACAAGTTTGGAATTTCAAGATTTTACAAAAGGTAGGACTCATTTGACATTTTTTTGGACATATATTTAAACAGACTTGGATTTTTGCTCATGTTGGCTTATAGTCCTCAATGCATTTTTATAAAGGGATGACATTCAAATTCGATTATTAAAAGGTTTCTTCTTATATCTTGCTTTTTAAATATAGGTTTCACACATATGGGAGATATGATCTTTTGATTGCACCCAAATGGGATTCTTGAGTGTGTTTGTTTAACTTTCCCTACATAACACAATCATAATAAATCTTTATACGGATGTGTAATAAATTGTAGGCTTTACAAACTTAAACATTAAGGTTTTAAGTTTAATAAATAAGAGATTACAAAA
The DNA here is from genome assembly GCA_031772625.1 of Pinus tabuliformis. Taxonomy (NCBI): domain Eukaryota; kingdom Viridiplantae; phylum Streptophyta; class Pinopsida; order Pinales; family Pinaceae; genus Pinus; species Pinus tabuliformis. The sequence goes on from CM062814.1 coordinate 520,614,525, forward strand.
TTGATTAGTTAATTTGGGTGAATCTAATATGAGTACTTCCCAAACTTTTAACATGATAAGGGTGCCTTGCAGGGTTTCTTTATAGAACCATGAGAAACAAAATTTATAGAGATTAAACAATCAATCTTGAAAGCATTGGTGAAGTTTTCCCTTAACCAATTTAACATTTGAGCACATGATGAACTTGATAACTCAAATGTCATTAACAATGCAATGTCTTAATCATGGTAATGCTCTTGAAAATGTTAAAATATGCTCATGAAACTAAACCAAAGGATGCACCATAGAGGATGATGGTCAGGTGACAACATGACTAAGGGTCATATTCATAATCATGATGATTTAGGGTTTCAAAATGCATGAATAAAGTAGTGCTTCACAAACCCTAATGAAACTAGGGTGGAGACATGACCATTGACACAAGATACCATTACTCCATTGCAATGCATATTGCAGAAAGATAAATGCTTAAGGTCGCAAGAGACTCTTAATAAATTATTAAAGAAATAAACCCCAAAACCCTAATGCATTACTGGGGTCAAGTTCTGAGGTAAGTCAAGACAAATAAAGATAACATGTACCATGTAAGTGTGATCTTAGGGTTTGATATAAATGGGCCATGGGGAGATTGACCATTTAGAAACATGATCATAACCCTTATGGCATTAAGCAAGTAGAGGGGCATCGTAAATTTTGGATATGCCCCAAAATTTTGGGGGTTGATGTAGCAGCTACAATAGAATCATACCTAGGGGCCTAGCACTTATTTCTACTATATAGAGAGTAAGTCGATGGTTGATATAAATATAGGAAAGAAAATAATGTTGGCTAAATTAGATTTTTGCCTAAAAATCAATAAGTAAAGAAATGTGAAGAGTCGGCCTCGAATGGAAAACATCCAACTTGCTTATGTATTTGTACCCATATCTAATTTTGTAGAGAGAGAGAAAGATTACAGAACCAAAAACTATATAGTTGAGTGAGATTAGAAATTGGAGTAAAGGTTAGCATATCATGGCCATTAACAATAAAGGAAAACCTCATCAACCTTCCAAGAACATGCAATCCTTTCTAGTAATAATAGTAGGGCTTTGAAGGAATCCTTATGTAGAAACCCATGGAAGGAGCCTACAAAGCTTTCTCACTTATAGTTTTAATATTAAACCAAGATAATACATATACTAGTTATGCATGCAAGTTATGCATAATAAATATTCTAACTATTTTTACATTGAAGAAAAATGGTATAATTGAATTTTAGTGCATGTAGAAATAATTTTTTAAGAAAACCATATTATGCATGAAAAGACCAAAGAAAATAAGATATGATACTGCCATGAACCCATAGTCTTTATGATAAAAAAAACTTATAGCAGAGTATATTTAACACATTATGATCGCTCTTCTTATAAGGGTTTCAATATTCGGCCATATAAATTCTCAGTCATAACCCAAATTAAAAGATATGGAAAAATCTTGTCTATGTAAGAGAGAAATCCCCCATATAAAAGAATTTATAACTACCTTGGATACAGGGATTGGGCTCGGTGCCCTCTATCTGAACATAATTCTCAAAGAAATTTACACAAATCCCATGGGAAAAACTTTTAACTATTAAGTATTTATGTTCCTAAAACCCTCACTGATATAATTTGGCTCGACAAAACAGAGCTTGAATGTTGAGCATATTACTTCAAGACTTGCGAAAAGGAACGAGAAAGAATGAATATATTGAAGTGCCAGAACATGATACAAGTAGCCCTTGCTAGAAATAAACCAATAGTGTATCAATTTTAATGAAACCCCCATAAAATTTAAGGGTTAACCTGCAAGAATCGTAACCCTCAGTCAGATGTTGGAGCCATAAAAAATTTGTACAAGAATAAATATAATTGAAATTTTTTCAAGAACCGATGTTTTACCTTTGAAAGGAATAAGTTAAAATCCTTGTGTCGCTATCAAGACAACTGAGGTTGTGCTCAGTTTGCATTAGAAAAAAGAACCATTGATAAGCAAATCTAGGGTTTAAATATTTGGGTTGCTGAATAAAAGTGTTACCCCCAAGAAGTCATGAGAAGGGAGGGTGAAGCCGAATGCCATAGAAATTCTGGTTGTCATGACCAAACCTCAGAAAGAAGTTTATATTTCCCTTGCAAAGAATTCAAAGATCGAGAATTAGAAGACTAACACTATGCCTAAAGACATGCCAAGAATCATAACTAAAGGAAAACCAAAGTAAATGTGAGAAGGAAAAGGTCAATGATAACCTAGATCAAACCTTTCCTCTATTGGTAGACAAAGACACATTTCTCTCTTCAAAAAATTTCAAACAAAACCAATCCACGGAGCTTTCCTTGTAAAGGCGTGGCTTTACCTTTTATTTCTCAAATTTTTCTTCCATAGTTGTAGAGCCTGACTCTCATACTAGAAAAACACGAATGACACAATTTGATAGAGGAGTTGAGGGTGGGTAATTACCCTAACATTACCGGGGTTCATCCCTACTATTGATCAACTCTAGATCAATCACCACCATCTATAGTGAAAAATAACATGGTTGGGGTGTGGTACAACATACAATCACCTACCACATGGCCCCATCACATGAATTATAATCCATACAACCTCCACATAAGAGTCAAGGTGCTATGAACGCACATCAAACCTAAAAAATTCAAAGAAATACATATATGTATAAAAAGCTCATGAAGTGGAACCAAGGTTGATTTATAACATTGACATTTTGTGCACATGTGTTATAGCCACTATGAATACACCACAATAGTTGAATACGTTGAATAATGGAAAGTTAATATGTAACATGTATAATATAATTGGCTTCTGCTAGGCCATTAACCTAACATGGTAATGATGATAATTCTAGTGAAGAGTACGTGTGAATAAATATATGCATTAGGGAATAAGAGAGAGAATTTAAAACACTATATCCAGTTTCAACAAGGAATTCGTGCAAGAATTGAGAATGAAAAATGAATCATGCTCATGTTGTGGAAAGAAAAAAAATACTAAAATGGTAATGAGATGTTCCTCTTCAGGTAAAATTAATCGTTTAGCTATTTATTGTGATAAATAATGTAAGAAACATTAAAAAAAATGTGTAATGTGTAATTATTTATTGGGTGATTTCAAAGAGATGTTACAAATTGACACCTTGGTTAATAACCTTTGCTACTATTCTTTAGAGTCAAGTTCCCTGGCTTAAGGACCTATGATGATATGCCAAAATTTTGAGTTCCATTCCCATCACTAATCATCTAGTATGTGCAAGCCTTCCTGATATGTTGTGTTCACATGGGTAATTTGCAACACATAACCATGCAACTTTTAGATTTATACAGTGACAAAGTGAGTTAAGAACACTTTACAAGTCCTTTGTACATATTGTGTGGTCACACCTTGGTGGATATAACCCAACTCAACATTGGTCTAAAAAATAAAAATATAATGTCAGTTTTGAACCTATAACAACAATGAGATATTAACAAAGTAATTAAATAAATGGATAGAATTTTACAAGAATATTAACTTCAAGGAGAGACGTCAATACTAGAACAATGATCAATGGTTATGCTCAAAAGGTATGCTTATTCTGGAATAAGGCTTCCTTATTAATAATTATGTCTATTTTGGAATAAGACTTCATTATAAAAAATTAATACGTACGTAATAAGGACTTAACCTCTACGGAATATTCACCGAATACTTTTAGTATAATCAGGATAGAGGGTTGAAATTTATCTCGAATGTGGTTTTTCTCTTTTTTCTTATCAATTGAATTATATCTATATCTATATATATATACAGACATGTGGTAGTGATAAGCCATGGTGTTGATTGGTGGTATTGTAACAAAGTCTATTTACACATTAAGAATCCCCATGGTAAAGTAGACATGAATCTCCATGGTTAAGAATCTTGTTACATCTGTTCAACTCATATGTTAATGTTTAAATGCTTATAATTGGCTCATGATAAACATTTAGCCATTAACATTTTTTAATTTAATCATTTTAATTAAAAGAGAAAAAATGTCATAACTACTTTTGAGAAAAATCTAAACCATTGTCACGATAAGCATTTAAACATGAATATATGATCTCAGAATGTACACTTCTATTATTCATGATTCATGCATAGTCTCTTCTGTGTAAATCACATAATTGTTTTAAGTTCTACCCATTTTGAACCACTTATGCAAAGATGAATAGTGTGATGAAGAGAACGAATACATATTATAGTAGAGATGCAATGGTCAATCCATAACGGCAATAGAGTTGCCTTCAAGACTTGAAACCACTGCGATTTGTAACTTTGGGGCTAATCACTAGGTTCGCTCTGACTTCTCATGTGAAATTTTTGGCATCTAATTCTCTGCGGTATACAGGGCGTTTAATTGAATTATCTACTCTTTGAATTCTCATGCGAAATTCACTGGGTGGGCCTATATGTTCAATGGGTTCACTCTGAATTATCATGCAAAATGTTTGGCATCTATTACACCATTACATAGAAAATAATTGAAAATCTCGTTTAATTGGAAAAATTTAGAAATTTTTCCATAGTCAAAATAAATCAAATTTTGACATGGAAAGTTAAAGGAATATCAAAGGTTATGTAGCAACAATGTCGAGCCCACCACATGGAGGAAATTCAAAGACAAAGTTCCAAGTGGCAAGTCAAATGGTCCAACGTTGAGTTAAAGAGGCAACGTTGAAATATTACATATGGCTAAAGTTCAAATAATTTTATTTATTTCAATATGTTGGTGCACATTAAATTTTGTGGGGGGGAAATAGTGACATGGCAACCACATTAGAAAGGCAAAGTCAACAGCCAGTCAAAAGATTCGTGAATTATCCACTCAACAGGTGTAAAAATCAGTTTAAGAGAATTCGTAAAGGTTGAGAAAGTTGAAGGGGGACAAGACTGCCACATAGGACAGACCTTGCCTCCCACTTGTCCCCCACTAAAGCTCAAGGAGCAGTTAATTTCATACACAGCCTAGTTTGGCATCTCCTTCAACATAGATTTTGCTAAGAATTGAGTGGAGGATAGACTACTACATGCGTCAGATTCCCCCCCCCCCCCCACTAACTTATGTTTGTCTCCAAAAGAAAACCAACGTAGACTTTGATGGAATATTCAGAGAGGTTAACTCAAGTTTTTGTGATGGTTTTCTATGCCTTAAACTCCACTTAGCCTCCACACTACTAGCGAAAAGGTACCTACAATAGTCAATGCAGGCCAGCAAGAGACACTACGCAACTGTCATTTAATGGAGGATTTAACACAACAGACAAGAAAATATTTTGAGGGATTTTGTCTCCCATTTACTTCAGTTATATATGCACTTGGCAAGTAGCTCTCGCACTAATCAACAGTTAGGAAATTTGGCACATAAGGAAAGGATATATGTTGCCCAGCTAAGGAGATATGCACAATAGTCATATCAGCCACTTGTTTGATCATTGCTACACTTGTCATTGGAATTTTCCTTGGGATCATCTCCCATTTTCTTATTTATATGAGCCTTGAGCTCTCATTTTTTTTTAGAAGGAGTTATTGGGGCTTACAGAGACTCTGCTGGATTTTCAATTCATTTTCATATAATAAAAGATACTTTGGGGTACTATTGTGTTGGTGTTCTCCTTCCATTGCTTGAGGTGATGTTATTTCAATTGTTGTGCTTTACATTCTACATGTATGTTGGATTATGCTAGTTATCATTTTGCCACTTGTTTGGATTAACATATGCAAGCTATCTTGTATGGTTTTTGGGTTAGAGAAATACTCTAGGAAGAGGAGCACTAGAATATTTTTAGTGAAATCTCTAGCCTTCTCCTCCATTGTATAATCTAAGCCCTTATGATTGCTAGCATATTATTCCAAGTGTGTAGAGATCTTTAAATTTGGTTGACAACCCCTTCTCTGAGTTCCCTGCCACCAGCCACACCTTCTGGGGTTGAAGGCTTTTCTCACTGACTTGTAGGTAGGTGTAGGCAGTAGGGTAAACATTTTTGCGTCGAATTAAATTAGCAGCAGTCTAATTCTCTGAAGTGGCTTTATTTTCAATTGTGGTTTTAGATAATAATAATAATAAAAAGACAGTCTGAATTTGTACAAAGACATGTTGTGCTGATTGAATTCGTTGAATTCCATGTACACATTCTCTACGACTAAGGTTTTTCTAACACCCTACGGTGGTTAATCACTATCCCACTGATGTTGCATATTCGGTGGCTTCGAAATTTGTATATGGGAGAGATGAAATGCAGAAAATAATAGAGAGTTAGGGTTTGGATTTTGGAATTCTTGGTTTTAGGTCTAATTGTAGGTTGTCAGAACCATATTTAAGGGAGGAGTGAGTACATAACAAATACTTTTGAAGCAAGAGCATGCATTCTTGGAGGAAGAAAAACTATAAGTCAACTACGAGTGAATCTAGATGAATCAATTCAACTACAGACAACTCTTACAGGTGCATTCCCACCTATTCTCCTCTTTTTAAGTTTTGCTTATTTCCACTATGAGTACTTCTCCTCATCTTTATAAACCCCCTCCTAGCAAAGGTAGGCCAAGTAAAATTACCTTGGAGAGTCTTTATGAGTACATTGAATCTTTAGAAAGATGAAGAGAAGACAAAGAAAACCATTTTAAACTAGAATTAACTACAATGCTTAACAATAACCACAAATCATTAGAAAATAAAATACTCTCACTTGAGACTGAACTCCAAGGAATGAAAGGTAGAATTAAATAAATCAAACATAGCAAACAAGCAATGGTTAAAGAAAATGACACTTTCAAAAACGAGATTAAAAATCTAAAAGGGAAACTACATAATAACTCATCCCTAAATATCACAGAGCATAAATTAGATATTAAACACATAAAACAAGAAATTAATAAACTAATTGTACTCAACTATGACTTCCACAAAAGAGCCTTACACTTTATAATTGTTGGTATAGAAGAAAAAAACAATGAAGACACATTAGAATTAGTTAAAGAACAATTAAAGATAAAATCTCAAATTCAAACAACTATCTCTCCGAAGCAATAAGGGTAAGAACGATATTTGAGCATAAACATAGACTAATTTGTGTCAAAGTCAGTTGTAATGACCATAAATTAGATATACTTAGGAAATCCCCAAGCCTAAAAGGAACGATAATCTTTATAAATGAAGGCCTCATTCTAGAAGACCAAGATGAACTTAGGAAAGAAGTACAAAAGGTCAAGGAGTCAAGAAAAGAGGGAAAATGGGAAATCATTAGGAATAAAAAAAACTATGATTAGAAACAGAGTCCCAAACATGAATGATAAATAGGGAATGGCATCACTTCGGATCCTCTTCTAGAACTGCCATGGTTTTCCATGGTGTAAGCATCCTATGTTATGTTGGATCCCAAGTGATATTGATCTTATTATTTTAGTTGAAACTTTGGACCATGACGAATCTAGGGTCCCTCACCTTAACTTGTTCACTCTTTGGTCTTCTTGGAATAAGAAATCCTCCAGGAGAGGTTTTTTCATTATAGCCTGTTATATTAGGAACATTGTTTCTTCTTACATCCGACTTCATACAACTGACCCCTTCAATCAATACATTTGGCTCGAGATCTCTGATTCTACAACCAATTGGATCTTCCTTACAATATTCTATTTCGCCCCTATCAATTATGCATGCTATAAGAAAACCAACCTGGCTAAGAATTGTCCTTTCAATGCCTTAGAAAAAGACATCTACAACCTAAGGAATGATGGAAATATCATTTTTCTTGGGGACTTAAATGCTCGGACTGATACTAACCAAGCTATTATGTTAAGTAACAACTCTAACCCCGACTCCTTGTGGCTTGATGAGGATGGTCACTTAGCTAATAGATTCAAGAGAAATTTGAAGACATAATCGAGAAATTATTCGGCATTGAGCTCCTCAAACTTTGTAGCTCCCATGACCTAATCATTTGTAATGGTATTAATAAATGGCCTATCTCCAGTCAGATGACTTGTTTCCATGGGCTAGGTAGTAGCATCATGGATTATGCGATCTTTGACATCCATGTCCTCAACCATATTAGAAACTTTGAGCTTCTTAAAGTACGAGCTTAACTCTGACCACAAACCTTTGTATTTATCCCTCAATATTGTTATGCATACTGCCCACATGCAGGAGAACAGTGAAAGCAAAAGTCACATTCACTTCGATAGAAGTAATGTCGACCTTTTCTTAAGGGATTTGGAAAGGAATTTAGGCTCCCTAACTTATAATAACAACATTGATCAAATCTATTACCATTTTACTACTACCCTTTCCACCACCATTAACAAATTCTCTAATAAGACTTCGTATAAGAAAAATTATAGAACTTCAAATCCTTGGTATGACAAAGACTATAAAATTTCTAGGAAATCAATCAGAGATGCCCCTAATGAATGCATTAAGCTCCAAAATATAAGTATATACAAAGCTCTCATTAAGATGAAGAAGAGGTCATATATGAATAAGGGACAAGAGAATCTTCTCCACCTTTCTAAATTTGTTCCCAGAAAGTTTTGGGAGAATGTGCTTGTTCGTAAAACTAAAGATAATCATTCTATCCCCCTGGAAAATTTGGATAACTATCTTAAGTAGTTGTATGACTCTGCGGACACTATGGGCACCATCTTAAACACTTATATTAAGGATGATGTTTTTTCTCTGGAAGACGTTGAGTTTGGGATTAATAATCTCACTAATGGGAAAGCCAAAGATATTGAAGATTACCAAGCTGAGATCTTTAAAATGGGAAATCTATCCTCATTCCTCATCTCCACAAGCTTCTCAATTTGGTTGTAAAGCATGAATTCCCTAAGCTTTGGATGCAAAGCCTTATTGTGCCTATATTCAAAAATGGGGACAAAATCATGCCCTCTAACTATAGGATAGTTATGATTAGCCACATCCTAGCCAAGCTTTATGGGCTGATTCTGGAAATAACACTTAGCCTTTGGCTTGAGAACCAAGGTAAAAGAGCAAAAGCACATGCTGACTTTAGGAGACATCACTTGACCATCGACCACCATGTTACCGTTAGGATTATTATGGAGGAATGTCGCAGTAGTAAAATGATCTCTTCTATTGTTTTTTGGACTTTAGAAAAGATTTTGACACTGTCCCCTGAGATAAGCTCTGGGTGAGGCTTGAAGAGATCATGGTTCCTCCTAAATTGAGGATTGCTATGATCCACCTCTACGAGACTATCATTTCCAAGCTTAAGACCAATGAAGGGTGGTCTAAATATATTAAATGTAATTTCAGGTTTAAGCAAGGTTTTCCCCTTTCCCCTACCCTTTTTGGTATTTACATCGATAAACTAGAGGAATCTCTGGACACTGCGTACTACAAAGGCATCCAGCTCGCTAGTATTATCATTACTCTTCTCCTTTATGCTGATGATATCGTTCTTCTTGCAAGGAGCCATGATGACCTAGACAAGTAGCTTAAGACTCTTCATTTCTACTGCTCCAAAATGGGTATGACAATTAATACCGACAAGACTAAAGTCATGATCATTAAATCCCAAAAGATCACCCGTGGTAGTTTCGTCTATGATAACCATTGCCTTTAGAAGGTTTCTTCTTATAAATATTAGGGTATTGACTTTCCTCATCAACTCAACTAGAATTATAACATCGAGAAATGAATTATTGGAGGTTGGAAAACTTATTATGAGCTTGATAATAATTGTAAGTAAGCTGATCTTTACATTCGGAGTAAAAAAAGGTTCCTCTTTGAGATTCTTGTCACCCCTGTTATCTTATACGGATATGAAGTTTGGGGGCACAGTGTATCTAGGGAGTCATGGAGAAAGATTGAGATGATCCAAAAGAAATTCATAACTTATAACCTCAAGATCAAGGGAAATACTCCTTATCCTATCCTCTTGATTGAAGCCAGCATGTCCCCCTTTGAAAGTGCGGCTATGTTTAGATATCTGATGTATAAGAAGAAGCTTCACAATATGGAATCCAAGAGGCTCCCAAAAATTGCTTCTAACTTTAGTCAAAACCCCCACATGTGCCTCAAGCACGGGTGGCATTAGGATGCTCAGTCTTGGCTCAACCTTTGGGGGATTAAGGAGGAGATCATCGTGGGAAGCAAGGATAGTATCAAAGATACTATTACCTCCAGTTTTAAGGATAATATGTGGGATGTTAAGGACCTAGAGGGTAAAAGGAAGCTAAGGTACTATATGGAGGTGATCAATCTCACCCTCGATAACCAGAATTATATCTCTATGTTGACTAGCACCAAGAAGAAAATGAACATTGTTAAGATTATAACTAAATCTAATGAGCTTTAGAGTGAGATGAGGTGGTGGTCTACTCCCAAGACTCCCTGTGACGATAGAATTTGTCAGATTTGTGATACTAGGAAGGAGGAAGGTGAAAGTCACTTCCTTTTAGACTGCCCGGCTCTTGCACACATCCACTCTCAATTCCCTATCATCAGCCACACCTCCAATCTTCTTGACTTATTAAGCCAACCCAACTATAGTTATATTGGAACGCTTCTTTCCCTACTCTTCGATCACAAAAACAAGATTTTGAAGAATGTCAATTAGACTCTCTTTTCTTGAGGTTCGATAGACCACATTGGTCTTAGTGGACGTTAATCATCATCATCATCAATATATTAAATATAATATTATAATATTAATATTATATTATAATAGAAAAATAGAAAAAATATTAATAAATTTCAAAAGAAAAAAGAATGAATTAAAAAATTAAAAAAGGAAAAGAAAACAAATTAAAAACTAACTAAAATAACAATAAATAAAGAATTAAAAAAAACAACATTAAAAAAGACCAATATATAAATTGAAAATTATATATATATATATATATATATATATATATATATATATAAAGAAATTAGAATACAAATATTCACATTTTAATAAATATTATTATAAGCATGGTATTTTTTGTTATTTTTATCATTATTTAAATTTATTTATCGGTAAGGTGATTGGTTGAGGTCTTATTATGGGTTGTTTAGTAAGTTCCATTTCTCTTAGTTACTAATTTTTTTTTTTTTTATTTTTTGATTTCATTTTATTTAACTTTTTTATTATTTTCCATTTTCATGAATTACAGTTTTTTCTCTATATTTTTAATTTGAGATGAGTTATTATTATATTAAAAATATATTTTAATAAATTTTATTATAAAAATTATATCTATTAATAAAAAATGAAACACACATATATTAAAGTGTATATATGTTAATATAAACAATATTAGTTAATCATATTTCTTAATTTCATTCAACAATACCATATTTTAGTATTTGTTTTATTCTTGTGATAAAATCTTTGTCTTTATTATTTTTTAATTTAATTAAGCTATATTTAAGCTAAGTTACAGATACTAGCTACTACGTAACCCTTGTTAAATTCAAAAAATATATTTAAAAATGTATAAAAATATCATTAAAATAAACCAAAAAATAAATAAATAAATAAATAAATTAGAAACTAACAAACATAATAATAATAATAATAAAATTAAATAGAAATTAACAAAAACAACAATAAAAAATACTAACATATAAATTAATATTAATATTTATATATTTTTTAATTACAAATAAGTTTCTTATTCCATAAAAACTAAATGGATCTAAATGAGAATATGTAAAAATAATTTGTTTATAACAAAAGCTAAATCAATAAAATATTAAATATATTAAAAGAAATAAAACTAATTTTTTTATAAAAGAATTAAAACTCCAACTAGAATAAAATTGCAAGTTACAACATAAAAATACAATTTTATAGATTAGAATGATATATAATTTCAAAAAGGCATGAAATAATAAAAAGAAGGGAATCAAAAAAAATTTATAAAGGATTATTTATTAAAAAAAATGAAAGGAATCCAATGAGGGAAACAAAATGAATTATAATACAAAAGACAAGCTCAATTAAATATAATAATAAATGGTTGAAGGGGACAATGAAATCTATTCAACATAAAAAGAATAAGGAGAAAAAAATTAAAAAAGGAAAGGTAACAAGCTTCTTAGTTATGGAGATTCACTTCACTTTACCATAGAGATTCTTAATCTATTTACAATACCATGGATCAATAATATAGGTTACTAATGCCAAAAAAATCAGAGCTCATGTTGATATGGTATTTTTTTAATTAATTAATTTAATGAAAAAGGAATAAAGTGCATAACTACTTTTGAAATAAATATCATTCTTTGTCATGACAAACATTCAAACATTAATATATGGGTTAACTATTTATACATTTAAAAAAACATGTAACAAGATTAGTCTTTCAAGCTTGATTTGTGGCTTGAGGGGCCACAACACAGAGGCATCTAAGCAGTCTAAGCTGATTGGATTTTTTAGCATGTCTCTTCCCCCTGGCACAGGGCAAAACCACCCCCGTGAGGTTTGATCCTCGAGGTCCATCATCAACCAGTTGTGCTAGTGGAACTTGACTTTAATTAATCATAAAAAAGCAAAAAATACATAACTATTTTTGAGATGAATCTCAACCTTCCATTTGTGACCACTACTAGAGGATTCCATAAAACTTAAATCCTTACCATCCACGTAATAAATATTGGTAATTAAATTAAAATTCAAAAAACTCTATTTTAAAATAAACACCTTATATCCACATCATTATAAGACCTAGACATTTTAACAATAATATATCAACATCATACTATATCAACATCATACATAAAAAGAATTAGACTATTTCTCAATTTGTATCATCTTGAGGTAGAAAGCATACTAGTCTTCTATATATCTTTCTAATATTAAATCATCATACATATTAATATAGAAAACAATATTAAATTTCAATTTAACTATTTTAGTTTAACTAAAAATATTTTTTAATTAATTTTAAATATATTTTTAAATCAATTTTATTTAAATTTTAAAAATTATTAGATGTGTATAATTTTTAAAATACGGAATTTATTTATACATACCAAATATAATTTAAATAACAATTTTTTTAAACTAATACTCTCAGAAGCTATAGCAAAGTGAGCCAATAGGTGTACTAAACACCATTTGTATGTAGCATGACAAGCTGTGACTACATCTTGATGATGTCCGGAGCATGGGACCTTTGCAATGTCGTTGGGCACTGTCATTCGCTGTTGTTAGAATCAGGGTTTGTTTTTCGAGTAATTTTGATTTATATTAGATTGGAATAATTTAGTTGTGGGAGTAATTTAAGAAGTTTGAGTTTTATCCTTGTATTTTTGAGTAGTGGTTTTGTTTTAAAAATTTGTTTTCTCTCTAGATATTCTAGTCTAATATAGTAGAGATGTAGTTTAGGCTATATAATAGAGATCAATGTTGATAATATTGCCAAAATATTGGCGATATTCGTAAATATTGTGATATTTTCGGCGAGCCGAAATATTGCTGAGAAAATATCGCGATATTTCCGAAATATCACCGATATTTCAGCAAAATATCGCGCAATGACCCAATTTATCATCGGGAGACAGTAAGAAATCGTTGCGCGTGTTATAAAATTCGGATTTTGGATTTTTATGAATCATTTTCATTTCTAATTGCTGGAGAAGGAAGGAGAGAGCTTTGTGCTTGTTGCCAAGGAGGGTTTGAGCGTTCCATAGCTATTATTGCCACCAACAACAAAGATTTCATTGATCTAAACTTCAAGAACAGTGAGACAATTTCATTTATTCCATTAACAGGTATGTTCAAATAAACCCCTATTTTAATGATTTTTTTGTTAGTTTTAGGATTGTTCTTGCTTGCCTATTTGCCTACAATCATTTTGCTTGATTTTTTTTTCCATTTGAAAAGATTTTCATGCCCATGAGCAAATGCAAGGGTTTTAAGATTTCAAGTTTTCTCCATATTTGGAGAGAAAACTCCATTTTTTTTTAGTTCATAGTTGTAGAGGCTATTTATTAATTTTATTATATTTTAGGGGTTCATCTCTATAAAATTTCTTCACCTTAGAAATTAGTTTCTTATTGTGAAATGTGAAGTTGTGAACATTGAGGTAGGTTTATCATTTGCCTATTTTTAAAAGTAAATTCTATGTATGAATTTATGAAATTTCAAATGAATTTATGAATTCTCAATTCTCAATTCACATTGCAAAATTGCAAATTTGCAAATAATGTAGCAAAAAAACTGTTTTGTAAAATGATGTGGTTATTAGTATTACTTATTAAGTTACTAATTCCAATTTTTTTTTGGTGCCCTAGGTTTGAGTTAGCTCACTACAAAATACAAATATGCCAAAAGCCTTGGACCCATTTTGGGAGTATGGGAACCCTGATGGTGGGACAAATCGTGCATATCTTACATGCAAATTGTGTGGGACTAGGATGACAGGTGGGGTTACACGATTAAAATACCATCTTGCTAGACTCAGTGGACATGATGTTGGGGTTTGTACAGTTTCTAGTCCGGAGCTTATACAAAAGGCTCTTGAGGCAATTGATGAAAAGGACAAAAAGAAGGAAGAGGTAGAAAGAAACAAAGCTGAACATGAAGGTAGATCTTTCGGGTTATCTTCTCCTGATTTTCATGTTGAGGGTAGTGGCCCTAGTGGGAGGGGCTCCATAGCTGGCACACCATGACATGCTACGGCTAGTGCGACTGCGAGGTCATCATTTTTTGTTCCACGAACAGGACCCGGAGCACAACCTGGCATAAAATCGCTTGTTAAAAACAAGGAGAATCAAGAAGCAGATAGAGTCAAGGTGAGGTGCATTTTCTAGAGCGACTTACCTCTAAGCATCACCAAAACCAATCCATTTTGGCAGCCAATGTGTGATGCTATTGTTGTTGTGGGCCCAGGGTACAAAAGTGCCACATATGAGGAGTTGCGGGGGCCAATTCTTCAAGCAGAAAAGCAGGACATCAACTCTAGATTAGCGGAGTTGAAAAATACATGGGAAGTTACTGGATGCACAGTGATGTATGATGGTTGGACAGATAGGAAGGGTAGGACCCTTCTAAATTTCTTGGTACATTGTCCTAAAGGTACCATGTTTATTAAATCATTGGATGCATCAAAACATATAAAAAATGCAGCGACGATATGTGAGTTGTTATATGGGTTCATTCGGGAGATTGGTGTGCAGAATGTGGTGCAAGTCATAACAGACAATGTAGCTAATTATGTGTCTACAGAAAAAATGCTTATGGAGAGGCATCCCACATTGTTCTGGACTCCGTGTGCAGCACATTGTCTCGATTTGTTTCTTGAGGATATGCGGAAACTCTCCTTCATCAAGGAGGCGGTTGATATGGCTAGGAGCATCCCCAAAGTTTATTTATAACCATGCTTTTGTTCTTAGCCTCATGAGGACATTCACTAGAAACAAGGAGTTGCGGCATCCTGCCATCACACATTTTGCCACAACCTTTATTACTCTTCAGTTTTTGCTTCAATGTCAATTCGAGTTGAAGCAAATGTTTGTGTCTGATGATTGGCGTAATTGTAGATACAAAAGGAGACATGACAGAAAAGCCATTGCAAAAATGGTGTACTCTGAGACATTTTGGCATGGAGTAGAAGAAACATGTGCAGTTAGTGAACCTATAGTAAAGGCTCTTAGATTGGTGGATGGGGAGAAACCTGCAATGGCTTATTTGTATGAGGGCATGGATAGGGCCAAGGAGGCCATTCGTTCCTATTAAAAAGACAAGGGTTCTGTTGGCCTTGATAGGCAGATAATGTTATGGGATGTGATTGATAGTCGGTGGACAGGGATGCTTCATCGACCCATTCATGCAGCAGCACTCTTCCTCAACCCCGCATTTTCATACAAATGCAACTTTGATTTTGATGGCGAGGTGATGGAAGGGCTCCATTCCTGTATTCAGAGGATGGTACCCAATCCTGAGCTTCGTAGCAAAATCAATCACGAGATACAGTCTTATCGGGATTGTGTTGTCCTATTTGGCTTTGATGATGCTATTAGGGAAATGACACTCTTCATGCCACGTAAGTGACAATTCATCACTCATTAGAAATTAGAATTTTCAATTTAGAATTTCCTTACTTATAATTCTATTTTTTTTTAAATTCAATTATGTAACTTTTATTTGAAAGTTTAATTATCTTTTAAGTTTTTGAATTTTTTATTTCATTATTTTGTTGTAGATATTTGGTGGTGAAGCTATGGTGCAAGGGCACCAAATTTGTAGAAATTGGCCATACGAATCTTGAGTCAAACATGTAGCTCTTCAAGGTGGAGCGCAATTGGATTGTGTTTCAGAAAATACATGCCAAAAAGTGCAACAGGTATAACTTTGAGCTCAAGCTTTCAGTTGAGCAATTACACTTATTGTAATTTTTAATTTTTAATTTATGATCTTCAAGTGTCAAGAGTCAAGATTCAAGACTCATTACTTTTTTTGACACTCTTACAGGTTGGAGTTCGCACGCCTCAACGATTTGGTGTATGTGCATTACAACATCCGACTTCGAGTGAGTCAAATAAAATCACCAAGGGATCTAGATGCCATTTCCTTAGACAATATTGATGTATTGTCTCCGTGGAGGGTGGAGTCTGAGGAGCCCATCTTGGAGGAGTCACCTTCATGGTTAGAGCGAGTGGCAGATGATCCATTGGAATAGGGGCAACAAGAGGAGGACTCGGAGTCGGAGGAGCAGCAGCACTCAGAGGAGAAGCAGGAGGAGGAGGAGGAGGACACTGCGGGAGCATCAGCATCAACACCATCTGCTATAGATATAGGAGAGCATAGCCCCATACCTAGCACTCATTATTTGACATTAGGTGCAGAGGCAGGGTCAGGGCCTTCTACTACTAGGGGCAGGCCTGGCAAACAGCCCATCATGTTTTCCCGTAAAAGGGGGAGAGGGCAGTGATTTCAGATAGATAGCTGCTAGTTTTATTTGTTATGCTACATATAACTCATGATGATGAGATACTTTTATATATGTGATGTTATTTTGTATTGGTTCTCCACATTTGAGTCCTTGAATGGACAATTATCAGGGATCAGCAGGATTTGGTATCACCTTTGATGTATCCTTTCTATTTGACATCATATATATCAGTGTTTTCTTCATATTTATGTGCCAATGTGTTTATTTCATGTTCTTATTGCTTTATATGTTTAAAAATCTGAAAAAAATGAATATATTATGCATTTTTTATGCTTGCTGATATTTGCCGATATTTTCGCCAATATTGGGCCGATAAGATATTTTCTAGACCCTCGCCGATATTTTCCTGATACCGATATTATCAACACCTGATAGAGATATACTTTTATTATATTAGGCTATATAATAGAGATATAGTTCAATATAATAGAGATGAGATGTAGTTTAATATAATAGAGATATAATATAAAGTAAAAATAAATACGGGTGGGACTACTTGCAAATTGATTCCAAATACCAAAATTCTAGAGGCCGAGTTGGTGATGGGACTTGCATTCTTATTGCTTTTGTCCTCCTACAATACGGGCGGGTGGGACTACTTGCAAATTGATTCCAAATACCAAAATTCTAGAGGCCAGAGTTGGTGATGGGACTTGCATTCTTATTGCTTTTGTCCTCCTACAATACTGGCGTATGGGTGACGCCTCCACAGATTTGAAAATAAAATAAAAAATAAAAATAATTTCATGTTATTTATTCACGATATTAATTTATGAAATGGGAAACCATGACATTGGTTCTTGGTATTTATGTGGAATATAGTTTGGCATTGATTCATGGTATTCATGTGGAATATAGAAACCATGACATTGGTTCATGGTATTTATGTGGAATATAGTTTGGCATTGATTCATGGTATTCATGTGGAATATAGCGTATTTAAAGAGATAAATTAGACTAGCCTAAATTTATCTTAACTCAAGATTTACCAAATTCATGGCATTTATGTAGAATATAGTCTGGCATTGATTCATGGTATTCATGTGGAATATAACATATTTAAAGAGATAAATTAAACCAACCTAAATTAATCTTCCCTCAGGGTTTGCCACGTACGGAAACAAATCAAATCTAATAAAATGTAAACTTCTTAAAAAAAAAAGAAAGAAAGAAAGACTTCTCAAACATTTAGTAAATCCTAAATTAAAATAAATAATTTAATTATGCCACAAGGCATTTCCTTTTGAAAGGAATTGCCCCAGCCGATGCCGTGTCTTATTGTTGACCGTGGATTTGTGGTGTTAGACGATTAAACAAAGTTTGATCGTTGATCGTTGGAAGCCGAACGATTGAAAGCTTGATCGTTGGAAGCCGAATGATTGAAAGCTTGATCGTTGGAAGCCAAACAATTGAAAGCTTGATCGTTGATCGTTGATCGTTGGAAGCCGAACGATTAAAAGGAGTTTACTTGTCATTCTCCTGTTGTATTCCTTCTGCCCTTGCGAGCTTCTTAGTTTATTCCTCGTTAAGTTCGTCATTTTGACCTTTTACGCGCCATCTCATTCGCCCAATCTCAAGTTCTCGCTCACTAATTTTCGGTTCAAAGGTTTTATTAGAGCTTTCCACAGCTGTTTGCAGGGCATTAACTAACCCTTTACCCACATTTTTCGGATCTACAAAAAGCCTATTTAAATTTCTGTATTTCAGGCTCTGAATTGATCACGGTAGAACAGATTCCTTCATTTTATATATTTAATCAGGCTTTACGGGGATTACTTCTGGGTTTATCGTTATTTTGTCTTAAATGCTAGTCCCCGTTATCTGGGTAAAAATACTGTATCGTTTAATTGCAATTTGAATCATTGGCCCTTATTTCCTTTCTTTGGGTTCAGATCATTCAAGCCTTTAGTTCGCTTGACCAGGATGCCTCAAATTGAGTACTCGGATAAATACATTGATGATACTTATGAATACAGCTTTGTAACTCAGAGCTTGCGCTTTTTTTTTGTTAAATAAAATATTTGTTTTGCTTTTGGCTGGATGGTGGACTTTCAGATCCACTCAACGAACCGCATACTACATCTATCATTGACAACCTCCTATTGATTTAACCTTATACATACATACAATTGCAGTTGCCCTCTATTGCCACTGTAATTTGGAGCCTGGTTCTTTATTATTCAAAGAAAACGCTCTACCTGTAAACTCCTTCAATGCATTGTCATTCACTTGGCAGAACATATTCTCCCATTCATGGGGTTTGATGGCCCTGTTGCCAAGGCCTGGAGCTCGATCTTGGGACACAACATTCCTAGACTCTTTCCAATCCACGACATACGCAGACACCCTCCTCCGAAACTTAGCCTTGAATTCACTCCAAGCCTGGTACTTGTAGTGATTGATCACTGTCCTCTGGGCCTTCACATACACTGTTTTGTATGCCTTCTTCAACTGAAAGCGGTGTATTACATTGAGCAACTTAGGAGAGGCAGCTTCTAAAAGAAGTATGGATTTGTAGCGCTTCAGCTTCCTTTCCCTGCAAGTGTACCCTTGAGTAACCCCTCTCTGCGGGTGCTCCCGGAGGCCCGAGGGTCCAAAATTTTTGCATCTCAAAGAAATTTGCCCTGTCAATGCAGCCCTCGGTTTACTAAGATTTATTACTAATCGCCTCAGAGCTGCTTTTGATGCAGTATTCTTTAATGGGTACCCAATATTGGCATTGGCCTTGAGTTGCTTTAGCCACGAAGGAGAAAATACAAACTCAACGTCAGTGTACATCATCCATTGACACTTCTGTTTGGCCATGAGAGCACAGTGTGAGAATCCAGATTCCTGTGTCTTGGCCCATGGCCATGGATGCCTGCTTACCTTGTAATTTTCTAACAATAACCCTTCAACAGTTTCTGCCAGATCGTCTTCATTGTTGTTATCGTACAGAAAGAAGTGTTCCACACCCAGATGAAATGGTAGATAACCTATTCTCTTATGTATTTTGCAACGTTGAACACCATGGTGCAGGCACAGAGTAGTCTCATTTTCTGTGCATTATCTTGAGTACTATTTTTTCTTGAATGATGAGATGGCGGGATTTCATAATAAGCGACGGAAGGAATGGATTTCCCATGGATTCGAAGAGTGGTTTCGGAGGCAATGAGTTGATAACCAACTGATTCATTGGGATGCTCGCATCTAAAGACTTCTTGTGCAGAGTGTGACCATAGTTTCAATAGTATTGTTGAATATGCAGCATAGATATTTGGTTTCAATGTTCAGTCCTTGTCTATTGTTAATCCCTTTGGCAAATACAACAATATCCCTCTCTGTGGCCAAGCTCTCATATACCATATAATCCCATTTGATGGGTCTAGAATGATCAAAGTAACCCAATTTTGCTGTGATGATCTCTGGTAAATCTTAGCTATAATTAGTTGTGTCCACTAGGGCAACTGATGTTGCAGACCAGTGGGTTGCAAGGGGAGGAGCCTGGCATCTGACTGCAGCTCGTGGTTGGGTAGAATATCCAAATTGTAAATACTCGATGGAATTCACTGGTGTATGGATTTGTTGCGAGAATGAACAGCTGGGGGATGATTTGTGGGATATCAGATTGGAGTTTGCAGAAGACAGGCGTACTAAGAAGAGGACTTCCTCAGGAAGAAATACAATGTCTTGGATGAAGGAACTCCTGTTGGTTTGATTGGTTAGCAACAGGGGACAGCTCTTTGTGAATTTTTCAGCCTGTGGTTTATACATATTGGGTTCTTTCTCCATTAAGCTTTCTTGCAGGCTTCCATATTGAAAAAAAGAAACATTCCTTGACCATGTCTTGGTATTAACCCGGTATGATTTAACTGCAGAGCCAAGAACAAAGTATCTATTAGCTACAAAATCCATTCTACTATTCAACATTTTACAAACATCTATGCATCAAGAATTAATGCCCAGAAAAATGGGGCTCTGCAACAACCTTGTAAAAATGAGGGTAATAAGTTGTTTCTGGCTGTCTACATCAACATATGCAGCTTAACAAAGCCACCGAAATTCATATTTTACTTGTTCAGGATTGTACTGTATAGATCAACATTCAAGAAGATAGTAATTATATATACCTTGGAAGATGAGATCTGAGACGGTTGCGCCTGCAATGACGAAAACCAGAAAAACTAGGAGAAGAAGAAGGAACCCAGAATTTCTATTGCCGATTCTCGAGAAAACAGATCCATTTGATGCCCATAATAGTTTGTAGTCTGTAAAATCATTGTTTATTAATGATTCCTTACTAGTACTTCTGCGGTTTCTGGACATTATTGCTGTATCTTTAACAACAGCAACTTGCAAGGTGTCAGAGTTGTTCCGCTGCTGCACTGTACCAGAGCTTTTCTTTCAGAATGAAGTGCTACAAGAAATAACGCAACTATAAATAATACAGAGCACAGACACAGGGGGCATGGAAGAAGTTGCCATTGAAAATCGATAAATTGTGCATCGACGGTGAGTAACCTGAGAAATCTGAGTGGAGCTGTGCCTGAAGTATCCGGAGACTAAAGTTAATCGAAAATCATTTTTGTTGTCTGAAGTAGAATTTTCTTTTTCCTATTTTTAACGAAAATTCAATGGTAAAATTTTGGATTTAAATTTATTTCAAATTTGATTGATAAACTGTTCTAAATATTTTATTAAAAATATATATATTAAATTTTATAATATTAAGAAACATTTCAATACATGGTTTTTAGTGTAACATTAAAATTTGGAAAGATTGAAATTAAAAGAAAAATAAATCAATACATTATCTACCTAAAATGAAGATTAAATGTCACCTCGTCAACTTTATAAGCCGAGATTTTTGTTCTAGTGTCATTTTCTAAGCCAAAACCCAAAAAAGTCAATGAATTTTAAAAGGTTCTAGAATTCATCTTAATAAATTGGAAATTAATTTTAAAACAAGTTTTTAATATCTATTTTTTCATTTTTTTTATTAAAAAAAGCAAAATAAATAGTAAATTATTCACTAATATATATTTAAAATTTATCAAAATAAATAATAAATAATGTTGAATTAAAATTGAATATAAATATAATTAAATTAAAAATATTTTTTTTTTTCAATATTAATATAAAAAATTAAATAAAAAAATTATATTAAAAAATAGCGTTTCCCTTTGAAATGAATTGCCCCAGTCGACGCCGTGTCCTATTGTTGACCGTGGATTTGTGGTGTTAGATGATTGAACGAAGTTTGATCGTTGATCGTTGGGCAAAATGATAGTTTCATCTCTCAGATACCTAGTTTATATGGGGTTAGGTGCATTCTTCAAATATTGTAATACTTTTCATGTGTGGATTTATATGATGGGGTTAGGTTATGTTGCGCACATACAGAGGCTTGGTCATGTACTCACTTTCTGTCTTTTTCTATGGAATAGACGTATGCTTAATAATCAACACTATCAAACCGTGTTAGTGATGCCTATCATGAATTTACATGTATTCTTAGTTGTAGAATAGGCCTTAAGCCAAGGGCAGACCCTGCGTCCAATTTTGTGCTTTTCATTCTTTGTTTGACAAGCCTTTGTTTTTAGACCTGCTTGATTTCTGTCAAGTGAAAATAAGAACCTCACAGTCAGTATATAAAAGGATGTAATGTCAAATATCTTAATAAAATTGAAGGAATCGTTGCCCATGATATCTGGAATTTATTAAGAAATTTGCTTTTGCCGAGCTAAAGGATCGACGACCGTTCCAATCCTGCAATCATATCTGTTAACTTCAAAATCTCCTTATAAGATGTATTCGAAATTCTCTGTCATCATGGCCCTCCACCCAAGAGAACCTATTGATGTCTAGATTGAAGGTTTTCCATGAATTTATGTAGGTCCCTAGAATGCGAAGTAATTAAATAAATGCAGAGAAGGAGACGATGTGTCCACGTTGTTCTTACATTGCAAATAATTTCTTGGAAGTTTGGACATATATTAAATAAATGCCCGATAACTGCTTTTGGTCAGTTACAATCATATGCATATCAAAGTTTCTTTGAGATAATGCATATTAAAGTTTCTTTGAGATAATGCATATTAAAGTTTCTTTGAGATATTTATAGTTTTATCTTTGACTGTGGGTATGCTTGATTGCTGGCTATCTAGGTGGTGAGTTGAATATCTGTAATTAGGGTTTTATTTAACCCAAATGGATTATTTTGATGATTGGGCATTATGTGTCATCTCCAGACATGTGGTTCTCCCTTCGGAAATTGCCAGATTGCTTCCCAAGAACCGACTTCTCAATGAAGTAAGCACCGCATTTTTGTTCTCAAATGCTATTTTCAATGCAAATGCATCTGTTCTGCCAACTTCCCTATGTGGTAATGAGCACCTAGTTTGTTTTCAAATGCCATTTTTAATGCAAATGCATCTGTTTTGCCAACTTCCCAATGTGTAATCAGCACCTAATTTCTTTTCAAATGCCATTTTTAATGCGACAGAGAACAAACTTACTCCAAACACTTAAGCGATAAAAGCAACACAAGATTTCAAGTATTCAAACCGTGTTAGTGATGCCTGTCATGAATTAACATGTATTCTTAGTCGTGGAATAGGCCTTAAGCCAGGGGCAGACCCTGCATCCAATTTTGAGCTTTTCATTCTTTGTTGGATAAGCCTTTGGTTTTAGACCTGCTTGATTTCTGTCAAGTGAAAATAAGAACCTCACAGTCAGTATATAAAAGGATGTAATGTCAAATATCTTAATAAAATTGAAGGAATCATTGCCCATGATATCTGGAATTTATTAAGAAATTTGCTTTTGTCAAGCTGAAGGATCGACGACCGTTCCAATCCCGCAATCATATCTGTTAACTTCAAAATCTCCTTATAAGATGTATTTGAAATTCTTTGTCATCATGGCCCTCCACCCAAGACAACCTATTGATGTCTAGATTGAAGGATTTCCATGAATTTATGTAGGTCCCTTTAAAGTTAGAATTCCATGTAATTAAATAAATGCAAAGAAGGAGACGATGTGTCCACGTTGTTCTTACATTGCAAATCATTTCCTGGAAGTTTGGACATTTATTAAATAAATGCCTGATCACTGCTTTTGGTCAGTTACAATCAGATGCATATCAAAGTTTCTTTGAGATATTTATAGTTTTATCTTTGAGTGTGGGTATGCTTGATTGTTGGTTGTCTAGGTGGTGATTTGAATATCTGTAATTAGGGTTTTATTTCACCCAAATGGATTATTTTGATGATTGGGCGTTATGTGTCATCCCCTGACATGTGGTTCTCCCTCCGGACACTGCCAAATTGCTTCCCAAGAACTGACTTCTCAAATGAGGTAAGCACCGCATTTTTGTTCTCAAATGCTATTTTTAATGCAAATGCATCTATTTTGCCAACTTCCCAATTTGGTAATCAACACCTAGTTTGTTTTCAAATGCCATTTTTAATGCGATAATCTGTTTGTTTGTTTTATTTTTTATTTTATTATTATAAACATATTAATAATTTTAACCAAATTGATATTGTTTTTGGTATAGAACGAATGGCGAGCCATTGGAGTTCAGCAGTCTCGTGGATGGGTGCACTATGCCATTTATCGTCCTGAGCCACACATCATGTTATTAAGAAGACCTTTGAATTACCAGCAAAACCAGCAGCAACAGGCTGGGGCTTAATCTCAACCTATGGGTCTGAAAGCCCATTGAGTTCTATTGTGGGCAAAGCGGGGGCTCAATCTCAACCTATGGATCTGAAAGCCCAATGAGTTTTATTGTGGGCAAAGCGGACTGGCCTGTCTGATGTGCTCAATTTTGAATGATTGATTGGATTTTATTATATAAATAATTGAGAGAAACGAAGAATAATAATTTGTATAATTTGATTAAGGATTTATTTTATTTTAGGCAATTTATTGACTAGGTTTGATTTGAATGATTGAATTATTATAATATTTATTATTTTGAATCAAAATATAATTCTTTCAATTTAACATTTCTATGGGTCTCTCTTTGCACCTTTTGGGGCAATTGCTAGTTATATTAAGTTACTTGAAAAATCAGTCTCCTACAATGTATTTTAGGTATCAGAGGAGGGAAACGGTTATTTCCATTGATTGAGGAATCATTTAGGCAATTTCAATCTTGTAGAAAAGATTCGTGTTGGTTCAGCCTAGGCTCGAAACTTTTTCGTTGTCATCTAATTAATGAATGCATTAGATTGACCATAACAAAATATCAATTTCCAAAGGACACATAACTAACTATTGCAATTGTAACTCATTATCATCCACCCTTGCTTTCAACAATGTCCATTCACATGTCGCTATTGTTCTCCACTCTATACCTTACGGCGTTTCCTTTACAACATAAAGTGCAAATACTAGTTTTAATACTACTCAAATTTAATAATCTGAGTGCCTAGATGCCAAAGATTATTCCAATTCAGAAATCTTGCTGTGGTCAGTATTGTAAATACATTTGTTGCCACTGTTCCTTCTAAAACTGTAGCCATCGCCATGTGTAAATTGCTGCCAGGGTTAAAGCATTACAGTATCACGTACGAATCAGGGAACGTCTTTTCCAGAATAGGGTTTCAATATTATTCCCACCATGATCGGTTCTGATACTGAGACAAGTGACTGACGTAGGGGGTACTGCCACCAAAGTTGTCCGGCTTTGCAGAATGGTAAAGCGAGTACCTGAACTGAATAGGAAACACAGTAAAAATTTACACTTGACAGGCATGCATATAAACCAAGTACAAAGCTAAAATACGAAAAGTAAATGGTAGGGCAAAAGCTAAAATACGAAAAGCAAAAGCATGCCTGACATACTATCCTGCAGCAAAATAAGAAACGTTCAAATCTCATAGAAGAAAGTAATGGTTCTGCAGATAATGGTGCAGGTGTACGCCAAATAAGAAACATTTATCCCTCAAAGTAAAGAGTAATAGTTCTGCATATAATGGCGAAGGTGTACCTTGGAATCTTTAGATCGTTTCAATAAAGTTGGAAAGGTCTGAATGTATTTTTAATATTTATTTTCCTGTGGATTAATAATATTTACAATTAAATTACATAAGAAAAGTAAAGGATAATGGCACTTGGATGTGAAATATATAAGTTTAAATTAGAAAAATAAACCAGGATAGGCATAATTATAATTGTCATGTGATAAAACCAAAAAAGATTTATGTTTAAATTTAGAAACTAAATCATAAGATACATAATTATCATGTGATGAAACCAAAAAAGATTTATGTTTAAATTTAAAAACTAAATTAGGATAGACATAATTACCATGTCATGAAACGAAGAAAGGTTTATGTCCTGATTGGTAGCGTGGGACATTTTTATTTGGGTAAATATTTTTTTGTGATTAAGTACATATGGCCTTTTTTTTTTTTGGAAATATATAATTTAAAAATGATTATATATATATATATATATATATTATAATTCATATATATATATATTATTTTGCTAATTCAAGTAACAGTATATATATATATATATATATTGCTAATTCAAGTTACAGTTTATAGAGTTTATTTTAGGGGTAAGTTAAGTTTTGCTCTGGTGAGTTGTATGTAAAAGTTTTGGAGGTTTTTTGAAGTTTTAAATGGCCGTTTTGGGGTCAAAACTTTGCAAAAAAAAAAATCTGGCTTTTAGTGTTGCACTACACTTTGAGAGCTTTCTAATGAAGTTAAGATCACTCCAATTGATGTTTTTATACTAAAGCTAAACTTCTTTCAAGTTGACCTTTTTTGTTGACCACTATGATATTGAGTGGATGTTATGTCAGCACACATAGTCACACATGTGGAGCTAGTGGCATGCATACTTTCAACAAGATTCTAGAGGGTCCAAAACCCTAAACCTAATCAGGATTTGAGGCATGCAAAAGCCTAACCCTAATCCCAAACACTATTAGGACACATTAAAATAATGGGTTACTCGAAAAGAAATGATTCATTCTAATTGTATTTTTTATTGTTCCATAGTGAAGTAGAGCATTTAGAAATAAGATATTCAAATAGAACAAAGAAAATAGAAGTGATTCCATTCTAATTGTATTTTTTGTTATTCCATAGTGGAGTAGAGAATTTAGAAGTGAGATATTCAAATAGAACAAAGAAAATATAAGATCATGTAGCAGGCATATTAGTCACAATCTCTATGAAAAATCCACACTGAGTACTTATTTTTTAATTTGCATTTCATAACTAAGAAGAAAAGACTAGAGCATAGGCCCCACTTTCTAGTTTGGTTTTGTCAAGGTACATCATGAGTTCATTATATGGATGATGTATTATTTGCTTAACTTCTTTAGTTTTAGTTTCAAGCATTCTAGTATTTTCCATACATTAAGCAAGTAGAATTAAGTGTACATCTTAAAGTAGAGTAATATGAAATAATAGATTGCAGAAACTTGTTAGATCTATTGTGGCGAGCTACTCTAGTGGAATATTCAAGGTTGTGTACAAATAAAAAATAACTAATTGGACACTAGAGTAATCCCCTCATAATGTTTAACTTAGTGAAGAAACAACCGATGTTTAAAACTCACAATCCT
The DNA here is from genome assembly GCA_031772625.1 of Pinus tabuliformis. Lineage (NCBI taxonomy): Eukaryota > Viridiplantae > Streptophyta > Pinopsida > Pinales > Pinaceae > Pinus > Pinus tabuliformis. The sequence goes on from CM062814.1 coordinate 520,642,057, forward strand.
TGATCATGATGAGGTGTTAACAGACTCATAAGCTCACATTTGAGGTTCCTTATTTAGAGTTGTAATCCCTGAGAAATAAAAATGTTTCACATGAAACATTTTGAAACTAGAGTGTGTCCATCTTAACATTCCATCTATAAAGTAAGAAGGATCATAAAAAGAATGAGATGCAAACCTCTTAATGCTTACAACATCTCATGTTAAGAGAGATCTATGTTGGTGTGTATGCGATGATATTATGTTCGACATCTACACACACACACGCACAAAAGACAAGATTTGTTCAACCAATTGTCATTGATGTTGCTAGGTATCTTATTATTTTCATGTTAGTAGGCACTAGTTCAAGTTTTGTTGCGTAAGGCACAATAGTCTATATTGATGGGATTACTAGGAATATCATCCACAAATGAAGGTAAACATAACTTGAGTTTCCCTACAAAGTTCTATTTGGAATATGTATTTTATATTTTTTTTTAAGTAGGGATAACATTGAATATTTATTCATTATTATTATTTTATTATTTTTGAACACCAATTATCAATTCAACCTTAGGCATGAACATTACACATATTGTTCATACTAGGTTATGAAATGCACCTCTTGGCATAAAAAACAATGAGGGATGTGTGTTAAATTCTCATAATGATGTGAAATAATAGTGTTCAAAACAAATTCCATAGAAGATGACCAGAAATCATGATGACGTTGAGAATGGTTTGGTGGAGAAGCAATTAGGGACAGTATTGAAGATTAAGAAAAGAACCTCAAACAATGAAACAAAGGGACCTAACCACACACTTTGAGGGCTCAATAAGTGCTCCAAACACCACTTGGTCTTCCCATGGTCACAAGTGCAAAGAAGCAAAAAAATCTATTCTGTTAATAATTACCAAGAAGGAATAGTTATTATGATCAATCAACATGAGTGATCAAGAATGTGAGATTATACTGTGGATGAACTAAGTTGACAAGAAGTCATTAAAACTTTGCTCAAATATTTCCATGATTATTCATCAAAGAAATGACAATAAACCTTGATATAATATATTGATCTATACTTTCAATATATATAGAGAGGGAAAGATTATACCAATTAGTGTGGTGTTATGAATATCAATCCTTAAATGAAGAGTGAGAAAAAAACATCTCACTAAAGATAAAATATGTAAATGCACAATGTAATTTTAATTAAATAAAGACTATAAAATATAATAACAATGAAATAATGTAAAAATTACTCAAAGTCATAATTTTATTTTTTATTATATAATTAATAAAAATATCATATTAATTCTAGTTCTTGTAAATGAAAAATAATTAAAAAATATAAAAACTTGTATCTACAAATGAACTCAAACAATATCTAAAATCTATCCCATTAATCCTATTCCATACCTTAACCATTTTTACAAATTCCATCCATGTACAACCCATCCAATAAAACCGTGCCTTCCAAATCACAGGAACAATACTCAAGCCAATAATCCATTAAAAATGATATCTTTAAATATAATTTGAACTTAAAATGATATCTTAAAATTGTGCCTTCCAAATCACAACACTACTCAAGCCAATAGTCCATTAAAAATGATATCTTTAAATATAATTTCTAGCGAGTGTTAAGTATTTCTTCATTCTCTATTATTTTTTTCAAAAACACTTGAGTAGCAGCAATTTTGTTTTCTCTACATTTCATTCAGATAAATTGTTTATCTATTAACTAGTTTGTCATATTTCTTAAAAGCACAAAATGAAAAATTATGATTATATTGATGCAATCCTCCAAATGACCTTAGTACAACTTAATTCGCTTTGTTTTTAGATAAGTTCTTATTCAAGTTCTGCAAAATATGAATACTCTTGCCCTTCTCATCTAAATTCTCATGTACGAGATCATAATATAATAATGGTTCAAAATATGATATTAATAAAAAGTAGATACGCTGTCATCCCAAACTACAACAACATCTTCATGATACCAGGTAATAAATTTTGCAATTAACTAACTTATTCTTTAAGTTTGTCATTGATATCATTTTTTTGTTCGATCAAATTGCTTTTATTAATTTCTCAAAATTTTACATATAATTTGCAATGGAATTTTTCCTCTCTCAGTCTCACTCTAACCGAATTTGTTGGTCAGGAGAGATAGACAAAAGCTAGAAACAAAATGCCAAAAACTAGAACTATGACATGATGGAGATACACTTAAGCGCTAAAATACATAGAGAACACATACTTGACCAGTCAGTGTTATGGATTACAAGGGTAAACCAGGGCTTGCCTAGCTAGACGAGGATCGTGAGGACTAGGTTCCCCATGAGCATGGAACTCCAAATAATCATTTTAGCCTTCAATTCTATCCAGGCTCTTCATGTTGTGTAGTTTGCTTCTACGAACTGAATCAAATTTGTTCAACATCACCCACTGGTTATGCTATAAATCATTCATGGAGGTGATTAATTCATTTCTATCGTCTTGTCACTACTATTGCAATTCAACTAGGCTCGCTGTGACACTGTGAAGTTGTCTAGCTATAGACTCCAGGGAGGGTGATTCATTTATGGGACCAGGAGTAAGATCGATTTCCCAAACCAACTCACCATCCAAGACCACCTCCAAACCCCCCTCACCTTGCCCTGCACCCTCCCTTCCTTTATGCTCTGCCCCTTCTCCAAGGGGAGCCCGCAAACCCTCACACAACCCTGTTTCATATACATGACTCCCACAGTGACTTTCTACCAAAATTTGAACCCATGACTCCCTATGGAGTCACGATAGATTACAACCAACTCCCTACTGAGATGAAGCATGGATTTTATCCCTCGACCAACCACACAGAACCAAAATATTGCTATAAGAGGCCCTCTTGGAATCCAATACCTCTGTTAGAGCACAGAGACTGGCACCACCTGAGGATGAATCTCTTGACTAACATCCCACACACACAACGGGTTCCAGAAGTCACCCTCCAAGTTAATCTACGAAGGAGTCGCCAAAACAAAACAAAAGCCACAAATTTTAATTCCCTCCCCAGAATTCTAGAGATTACCATAAGTAAACACCCACATAGGCAAGAGACCCACCCCCTAGCACCATTAAAAGCCACAGGTCACCAATGGGAGGAGATGAAAGCTCGACCACTTACCCAACACACAGGACTTTGGGAGCTGAACCAGAGCTTGTTCACCACAAAGCAGAGCCATGTCCACATTTTCCACACCACAACAAGCCACTCTCCCGCACTAGGGTCCCAAATCCAAATTTTCCTCTGCATAACCGCAACCTAACTTCATTCCCTCCCCTTGACATATAGAATTCTGCTCATAGTGCACCAAAGAGTGGGCTTGCACATGTAAACCTCCTGTGCATACTTGTCTATGACTTCACCACCTTTAGTTGCTCCAATAACCTGCCAAAACAATCACACAATGAAAGTCCCTATTTCCAATTGAACACCCATTGATATCTCGAAGGATCCTGGCACCTAGTTGCCTAAGTCCCACTTGGCATGAGGGATCATAATTATGTCTTATCAGAACTCCCTTAGACGGCATACCTCCCCACCTCGAAAATTTAATACGCTTTAATCATTCAACCCATTGGGGTAAGTTTACCAATAATACCATTATTTAAATGTAAATCAATAGTGTTATTTAAGTGTAAATCAATAGTACCATTATTTAACTATAAAGCTTTGCATTAATATCTTAAAAACATTAGTGCATTATCATGTTTATCATTGATTTTTTATATCATCATTACTTTTATCTCATGGTTTATTTAAATTAATTTTCCCTTTTATCCAGAAATAAATAAATAAATATCCATAAAAAACAATATAAATATAATACAATGATGAAAAATTGTATTTTACCACATATTCAATTTCAACAAATTGTTGAAACCTTATCTAGAGAACTGAAAAATGATCCCTTATGTTGAAGTTATTTTCAAATCATTAAAACTCCTTCACATAAATAATTAAACACATTTTTAGTAAAAACTTTAATAATAAAACCATAAGATACCAGTAAGGGAGTGCATTTAGAAGTGTTTACAATACACATTAATAAATTTAAAACTTTAAAAGAATGAAAAAAATAGTTTCATTTTTCCGTACAAGCATGTTAAATACATAATCTAATATAGTAATAAAGTGATTACATATTTTTTTTAAAGTAAAAATTAGATAAGTTTATATTAAATTTGTGCCCGGCCACAATAAACAAACATGGAGTTTTGAATAGTTTCATTTAATAGGACTTTTAAAAAGAAACTAAAAAACTAACTTCCTCCCAATATGGTAGGGAGGGAAAAGTTCTATGACTAAATTCTTGGGATTTTCTTCTTATTGTTTCATGGGAGTAGGAGTAAATTTTGACAAATTTTTTACACAAGAAAAATGCAAAAAGAAAACATTTCTATAAAATGCTAGAAGATGACCTACTGTTTGACTCATGAGAGACAAAACAATTCCTAGGACCATAGTTCTTTCTACTATGATTCTTCATGCTTTTTGTTTCCAGTGTTCTAATATAATTCTTCCTGCTTCTTGTTGCTGATGAGGAGGAACACTTCTTTTTAAATAGAAGCGAATAATAAGGAGAAGAAGAAGAGAATTTTCTCTCATCCACCATGCTAATTTCTTTACCTTTTAGTGGAGAAGGATCCTTTGGAGAATATTTTTCTACTCTAGAAGTTTTCTTTGGAGAATCCTTATCTGAGCCTTCAACTTTTTGATTGAGAGGGACCTTTGGAACATGAATCTTCTTGGGAACTGACTAATCCACTTAGGTCTCATAATTTTTATCTTTTGTCTTAAGAACATTCAGGTCTTGAAAACTATTTTTAGAAAGGGGTTGGCGCTAAGATTCTGTATTATATGGTTGCTTCTTCTTATTTCCATGCTTCTTGTGCTTCCTTTTAACTTGAATGAATCTTTTCTTATATTTTTCTTGTTGTTTAGGAGGCGATGAAGTTGAAAAGTTTTTTGAAACTGAAGCTTTGGGAAATTTTTTGCAAAGTGTCCATACTCATGACATAGATTACACTTGAAAGAAATATGTTCATAATCTAGAGCTTGGATATGACACCAACCATCCAGGGTTAACTAAATCATCTTTTGGAGGCCTTTTGAGAGGTCCATTTCAACATAAATTCTAGCACACAAAATATTTCCCCTAGTTTCCATATCCTTGGTAATAAAGCAACCCATTTTATCCCCTATTGCCTTAAAAATACCCTCACACCATCAAACAAGAAGGGGAAATGGACATATAATCCACTAAGGTGCAAATGAAATTTCCTTCAGGGGATTAAATTCCAAAGCCCAATGGGTGAGGAACATGCCTCTGTTACCCATGAAGTAAGGAACCAACTTGTAGATTTGGTCTTTGTCTTCTTGGTTCTCAAAAATATATGTTAGAAACCCAATCTTCAATGACTTCATAGCTTGGCCACAGGCCAATAAAATTTCCCAATAACCCATTTTCCTTCAAGAGAACAAAGCCTATTTTGCTGAGGAGGAGAACCCTAGATCCAAAGAAGGAATGGATTCTATTTTCTTCACAAATTTATTTGGTCCACCCAGAAACCATAACTCATGTTCAAATGGCTCATGTTTATATGCCATTTTTTCTAATTAATCATTTTAATTAAAAGGATAGAAAAGACATAACTACTTTTTAAGAAAATATTCACCTTTGATCTATGACTACTATTGAGAATATTCTATAATATTTTGTGGAGGTTAAATCCCTACCATCCATCTAATAATTATTGATAGTTAAATTAAAATTATGGAATCCTTATTCCAAAACAAACAATTCTAACTAGTAATATTTTTAATTGAAGTATAAAAATTAAGATAAGCAGAAAACATATTACATTAGTTTGGAAATCAAAATAATTGTTATCACCTAAAAATAGTACATATAGGTGATTGCTGAAAACACCATCACTACAACATAGCAAATGATACCCATGTCAATTAATCAATAATACAAAAGTACTTGGAAGAAACTATAAAAGTGGGTTTTGATTCATCTGTGCAAATTCATACTGTGACTTTTGCATGATTTGCATGATTATTTCTTTGAGTCATGTGGATCCATAAGAAAAAACGTCTCACCAACTTTTGGTGCAATAAATTATGATATCCTATCAAAGTTCAACTCACAAGTGTTAGGATATTCCGACACATAGGAAATAGTTAAGTACAACTTGGTCTAGTTTAGAGTTAGGTATAGAGTTAGGTAAAGTGTGTTTCTTTACCGTTGTACATATTGTAACTTACAATCCGACGGTCACGATATGTAGTGATCCGACGGTTCATTCTCTCCTCGGTATTACCGACACTTGATCCGTGGCTTGACACCCGATTGGTCCATGAGTTCTATTTAAAGCGCATGGAGGGTCATTGTTCGGGTAATCCGTGCATGAGAGAAGCTTATGTAAATTTTCATTCTTTGATTAATAAATTGCCTGTAGTAGCCACGTTGGCGCAGGCCGTGGACTGTTTCCCTCTTTGAGGGTTTTAACCACGTCAAAAATACTGGTGTATTGATCTGTGATCTAGTTGTGAGCGGTGTCCTTTTGGTGTTCTTTCTGAGGAACTTACCCTGTAAATTCCTACATGGTATCAGAGCTATTTGAGGGCCGCGTCCGTTGGTGATCCAAATCTGAAGCCGGTAGAACTGCATGCGGCTGTCGTTTCCTAGATCTGCTGTTTCTGACTGCTTTCGGGCCGAGAGGACTGCTCTGTTGCGTTAGGAGCATCTGTTCCAGTGAGGAACCCCTTTCGTTTCACGCGAAAAGGTTTCCGGTAGCCCTAGCTGCGTCATTTTTCAGATCGGGAGGTATACAGTGTTTTTGCAGTTTACTGTTATTTTCTCTCTGCTTATTTCAGTTTCGGTTTATTTACCCCTTTTTTTAACCGGATCTATACCTTTCATTTCTGCGTATGCTCTTTGCCTTGCGACTCTGTGCGATCTGGGCAAATCAGAAACAGAAAGGAAGGATTTTTCTCATGCGTATGCTCTTTTCCCTGCACCTTAGTGTGATCTCGGAAAATCAGAAACATTGAGAAAAATATTTAGTTTTTCGGCTAAAGCTAACTTTGAGATTTTTTTTTAAAAATATCTAGTTTTTTGGCTAAAGCTAACTTTGAGGCGCAAGGTTCGTTTTTCTTTGCATATTCGTGTTGGGTTTTGTGTTTTGTGTTTTGTAGGGAAAAAGAGCTTTCTCAAGGCAAGCATGCAAACCGAGGCCCCCCCCCCCTCTCTCTCTCTCTAATTTTTTGTATAGATCAATTGGTTCAAAGCTATTTTAAGAGAGTAGAGGTCTTGGGTTCAAGTCTCCATTTTGTGGGGGCGGATTTTTTTCATTCCCGCACATTCGTGCACTTTGCCGGCAACTTCAACAAATTTTTTTCAAAAAGCGATAACTTCTTCATCCGGAAGCCTTTTTCAGAGCCGTTTTTTTTAAAACAGCCTAACTTTTCGAGATCTATCCATTGGAACACTTACTTTCAGCATCTTCAGCTTCAGTTTAAAAAAAAAATGGAAAGTCCATGCCAAGTCATTCTTGACAGCACTAACTACTTCCAATGGATAGCCTACATGGAAGATTTACTTAGAAGTAAAGGTCTCTACAGAATAGCCATAGACCAAGAGAAGAAACCAAAAGATGAAGACAAGGCTGCAAAATGGGAAAATAGACAAGATCAAGCACGTGGTTTGATAGGGATGTCTATTTCTCCTGATCTTAGATTCCATATTGCAGAACTTGAGACTCCTCATGAAGCATTGGAAAAAATCGCTAAAGTTTTTGGGATTAAAAATGAAATTAGAGCCCATCAACTTGAAAATGAGTTGCTTACTTTGGATCCTAATAATTTTTCTTGCATTGAAGATTTCTTGTCCAAATTCAAGACCCTTAGATATCTCTTGGAAGGTGTTAAGGTTAAGAAAGAAGATGGTAACCTTATTTATTCCATCCTTACTAAGTTGGGACCAGCCTACTCTGTATTTGTTTCCACTTTCCATTCTACAAGGGAAGTTTTCATTTGTCAAGGAAAAGACTACAAGGGCCCTTCCTTTGACTCCTTTTGTGATTCCTTAATAAGAGAACAAGAAAAACTCTTACACCTTGGTCTTCTTAATCTTGGAAACTCTTCCACGAAAGCGTTAGCCGCCCAGCAGCAACCAAATTCAAAGAATCCTAAGAAGTCATATCCTCAAAAGAATGGTCCTAAACCAACTCAACCTCAAAATGAAAGATCATTTCAACAAAATGATAAGACCAATAAAAACAAATGGAAGAAGGCTGATAGACATTGTAACTTTTGTAATCAAGATGGCCACTTAGAATCTAAATGCTTTAAGAAGATGGAAGCCTTGAAAGCCGCAATGAAGAAACATAACATCCATGTGGAGCCTACTTCAACTTCAACTTCCGGAATGGCACTTTCTGCATGTCGTTGTCAATCATCTCAGTCTGGTTATGCATTAAATGTATCTTCTTCCTCTCCTTCTCATGAGTGGCTCATTGATTCTGGAGCCTCTTATCACATGGCCAAAAACCAAGCCATGTTTTCTTCTTTAAATGATTGTAACACCAAAAATATATATGTTGGTGATGATAGATCTCTTAATGTTGTCGGGACTGGAACTGTTCATCTAGACAATGGTCAGTTTAATGATGTATTATGTGTTCCAACCTTATCCTGCAACCTTCTATCTGTATATCAGATAACTCATTCAGGTGAAGGTAAAATTGTTGAATTTTCACCTCATGATGTTGTAATCAAGGATCTAAGAGATCCTAAACAGATTCTAGCTACTGGTATTGCTGATGATTCCACAAGGTTGTATAAGTTTCACAACTTTGGGTCATCAAATCTTCCCTCAGTATTTGTTGCTCATAATGATGAAGTGAGCAAACTTTGGCATGAGCGATTTGGTCACTTAAACTATCGCTCCCTTCAGCATCTATGTAAAGAAAATATGGTGACAGGTCTTCCTATGGTATCTTGCAGAGATGGTGTTTGTTCCGGATGTGTACTCGGAAAACATCATCAGGACAGTTTTGACAAACGTGCCTCTTGGCACGCCTCAGCCCCTTTACAGCTTGTGCACAGTGATTTATGTGGTCCTCTTCCTGTTGCTTCATTCTCTGGCTGCAAGTATTTCTTAACTTTCATTGATGATTTCTCCAGACGCACTTGGGTATACTTCTTAAAACTCAAGAGCGAAGTATTTAACACATTTTTGGCCTTCAAAGCCTTTGTTGAAAAACAATCTGGACATCAAATTCTTAAGCTAAGAACTGATAATGGTGGAGAATATGTTAAAAACACATTCATCAACTTTTGCACCGAAAATGGAATTCAAATGCAACATACTGTTCCATACACTCCCCAACAAAATGGTGTAGCTGAAAGAAAAAATCGCACCTTAAAGGAAATGGCTAATTGTATGCTGCAATCTAAAGGACTCAGTCTTAGTTTTTGGGCCGAAGCAATTAATTGTGCAAATTATATAATCAATCGCACTCCTACTAAGGTTCTAGAGAATATCACTCCAGAAGAAGCTTGGAGTTCCATTAAACCAGATGTAAGTCACTTTCGTGTTTTTGGAAGTGAAGCATGGGCCCATATTCCAGATGAAAAGCATAAAGCTTTAGAACCTAAGAGTGAGAAATGTACTTTTGTTGGATATTCTGAAGATGTAAAAGGTTATAGACTTATTCCATTTAAGTCCAAAAATGTTATCATTAGAAGAGATGTAAAATTTGATGAAAATAAATCGACCTGCGAGCCTAGTCCGACGGATGTGCCACCTCTTCCTATCTCTTCTACTTTTGAAAACATTTCTTCTTCAGATGATGAAAGTGAGGATGATAATCCTCCCCCACCTTCTCAGGATCCTCAACTTCCAAGATGGGTCCGTGCTACTCGGGATGCAGCAGGTGATCTTGCCGGTGATCCTACAGATCAGTGACGTACACGTTCTCAGTTTGAAAGAGCCTCTTCTTTACTGGCTCAAGCTCCAGTAAATCATGATCCTGACACTTTTGCAGAAGCTTCAGGCCATCCACATTGGGAAGCAGCTATGAATGAAGAATATCATTCATTGTTGGCAAATGATACATGGGATCTTGTTCCTCTACCAAAGGGACGCAAACTTGTTAGATGTAAATGGGTTTACAGAACCAAGTATGGACCAGATGGGAAAGTTGATAAACATAAAGCTCGTCTTGTTGCTAAGGGCTTTTCACAGGTTGAAGGCATTGACTACACTGAAACCTTCTCCCCTGTTGCCAAAATGAACTCTATCCGCCTTGTTCTTTCCCTTGCTGCCTCTTTAAATTGGGAAGTCCATCAGATGGATGTTAAATCTGCCTTCTTGCATGGGGACTTGCATGAAGAAATCTATATGGAACAACCCATTGGCTTCATACAAATAGACTCCAGCCTTGTTTGTCGACTTAAGAAATCCCTTTATGGTCTCAAGCAAGCTCCTCGGGCTTGGTATGCCAAAATGGATAGCTTTCTTTTAGAATCTGGCTTTTCTAGGTGTTATTCTGACAATACTGTCTACACCAAGAAAGTGGGCAACTCTCTTATCATCCTTGTTCTTTATGTTGATGATCTTATTCTTACTGGTAGTGATCCCAACCTTATAAACCATGTGAAGTCCAGCCTTAAAAAGAAATTTGAAATGACAGACTTAGGACACTTACACTATTTTCTCGGTCTTCAAGTCTTGCAATCCAAGGAGGGTATTTTCCTTTCCCAGTCCAAGTATGCTTGTGATATTCTTCGTCATTTTCACATGGAAGACTGTAAGCCAGCCCCTTCTCCCTTTCAGTCTAGATTCAAACTTTCAGTCTCTTGTACTTCTCCTGAAGTTGATGCTACCTTATACCGTCAACTTGTAGGAAAACTCTTGTATTTAACCCATACTCGTCCTGACCTTTCCTTTGTTGTTGGCCTTGTTGCTCGTTTTATGCAAAACCCCCGTGAAAGTCATTGGAAAGCAGCTAAAAGAATACTTCGTTATGTTCGAGGTACAGTACAGTTTGGGATTCATTACAGTGCCAAAGAAGCTCCTCTATTAGTCGGTTTCACTGATTCTGATTGGGCTGGTGACCTTGATGATCGAAAGTCTACTGCCGGTTATGTCTTCACTCTTGGTTCAGGACCTATTACATGGGCTTGTAAGAAACAAGCTGCCATTTCTCTTTCGTCAGCAGAAGCAGAGTATCGTGGTGCCGTGGAAGCTAGTAAGGAAGCCTTGTGACTTCGTCAGATCCTATCAGAGTTTGGCTTTGAGCAGCAGCATCCAACCACACTTTGGTGTGATAATCAAAGTGCCATTCAGCTATGCAAAGATCCAGTCCAGCATCAGCGCAACAAACACATTGAACTACACATGCACTTCATTAGAAAGCTCATTCATGACCATGTTCTTGAAGTGCAATATTGTTCAACAGATGATCAGGTTGCAGACATCTTCACAAAGGCTCTCATAGAGGCGAAGTTCACTAAACTTCGATATATGCTTGGAGTTCAGGAAGTTGTCACTAAGGGGGGATAGGCTCTAGTGCCTCCTTCCTTCTCCTATTGTGTCATATTTGTAAATCCTTCAATCCTATCCCAAGTTGTTCTTAAGGGGGGATGTTAGGATATTCCGACACATAGGAAATAGTTAAGTACAATTTGGTCTAGTTTAGAGTTAGGTATAGAGTTAGGTAAAGTGTGTTTCTTTACCGTTGTACATATTGTAACTTACAATCCGACGGTCACGATATGTAGTGATCCGACGGTTCATTCTCTCCTCGGTATTACCGACACTTGATCCGTGGCTTGACACCCGATTGGTCCATGAGTTCTATTTAAAGCGCATGGAGGGTCATTGTTCGGGTAATCCGTGCATGAGAGAAGCTTATGTAAATTTTCATTCTTTGATTAATAAATTGCTTGTAGTAGCCACGTTGGCGCAGGCCGTGGACTGTTTCCCTCTTTGAGGGTTTTAACCACGTCAAAAATACTGGTGTATTGATCTATGATCTAGTTGTGAGTGGTGTCCTTTTGGTGTTCTTTCTGAGGAACTTACCCTGTAAATTCCTACAACAAGCTTGCACTAGGCTGGTTCAAATCCCAATGTCATTGAAAAGGAACCCTTTGATAGATGTAAGGTCTTCTCATGCATGAAAAACTAAAATTGGAGTGAGATCTATTCATAATAAGAGCTATCTCTAATGAGGTATTAATTGGGCCTATGAATGGTAGCCATGGGAGACCATTTGGACAAGAGAAGGAAGAGCACAATTATGTTTTCGAATCTTCTATTCAACCCATAATCTTTTGAAACATCATTTGATATATGTTTCTTTGTATGCAAGCTTAGCTTTCAACATTCTTGAAAGCTCGACCATCTTCCTAGTAGTGATGTAGTAGATATCCAAGGATCAAAAAAGGTCCTTCCCTTATGAGCTTGAAGTGGAGCCACTTTTTTTACTCTATCTTCCTTGGTGTATCACATTGAAGGCCCCAAGGTCTCATCCATTTTCATGATAAGAAAATTTTTCTTCTCCATCACCTAATGTCTATTTTTTGTTTTATTTGTTAAAATATACATGTTAGTTTAGTCTACATTACTTATTTATGAAATCCTTTTTAGATTGGAATATAATATAACCATTTATTTTTGTCATAGTAGTTAATCCTTACATTACAACAAGGTCCATTTTGTCCAACCTCTTAGCAACAATAACCAATATAGATTGAAGACTCCACTACTTTAAAACCTTCATTTTACCTCTCCTTGGTTGTTTGATGTATTTTCTTACTATTAGTTGTGTTGTAGGTAACCAAAAGGTATGAAATGGAGCTTGGAACCACTTAGTTTGATTTTGTTTTGAGTTTTATCATTGTTTTTCATTACATTCTCATTTTATGTGGTTGTCAAAATAATAGTTGCACTAATCACATTAAAATCCAATTCACTATTGACAAGAATCATGCAATTGTAGATTATTTATCCATGTGGATCCATAGAATTGTAATCCTCTTTAAGTTTTTCAATTTTTTTTTTCTTCAGAGTGATGTTGTAGCCCATAATTACCTACACCTCCTTGTATTTTTTTTTAAGGGTGGTTCACAGACACTGAGTGACCGCTACATCCATGGGAAAATCCAGGTAGATCAACCCGAAGGGATCTACCCATCGGCCAAACTAGCAAGGCCTAACCCCAAGGGCATCGAGAAGATTTGACCCCATGACATCTCGATAAGAAAGGTACTTAGCAATAGGAACTCGACCAACTGAGTTATCCCTTGGGGCCTACACCTCCTTGTATTATTTGGCTTGGTAGTTAATATTTTAAAATTGACATAAGAAACCTAGTTGTTGGAAGGATTAAAATGAATTGAAATTCTTTTCCTTTTACCAAATGGATGGCTACCTTCAAGCCATTTGAATTGCATAAAAAAGTTTCATTTATATTATTTATTTCCAAGGCTAGAAGTGTTATGGGGTTATATATCTTACATGGATTACAAGTTTTATAGGGCAATTATTATTAGACTACGAGGTTATTTATAGTGGTTAGATGATATGGTATGTAAGGTTTAAAGGTTATAAAAGTTGTAAGGATGAGGTTATAGGGGTTATGGAAATTCTAAGCTATATGCTATAAAGATTATTCTTTATATTTATTTCTAGGTAATTGTTCATATTATAGGTGATAGGTTTTGATTTATATTGGTTAGGTTTTATGCTTATGTTTATGTTGTCCAGGTTAGGGATTATATTAGACAATAAATGTTAAGGGCTATAATGTTTAGTTTCAGGTGTAAAGTATAAGGGTTAAATTTGAAATATTTTATAAGTAATGATTATATGGAATATAGGGATTACTCATTATAAGTGTTAGTGATCTCAAGCATTATAGGTGGTATGGATTATAATGATAGTATGATATACATATATTTATTTATGATTATGGATTTATATAGGGATAAGGGTGATACAATTTCTCGATTATTAGTGTTATTAGTTACTAATAAAGAGATATATGGATGTGAGTTTAATGATGATTTAAAATTTTATATTGTAATTATATTTTAAGGACTAGGAGTTGAGTTTTATATGTGCATAAGTTACATGGTTTATATGTTATAGCTTATATGTTAGGTTTTAGGGGGTTTTATTGTTATAAAATGGGTCATTTTTTACTAATAAGATGTAATAATAGCTAAAGTGGACAGGGACTATAAAGGTTATAAGCTGGAATGAATTATGGGTGTTAGTATAGTGTTAGTATATATATATATATATATATATATATATATATATATATATATATATATATATATATATATATATATATATATGTATATATATGTATATATGTATATATGTATATATGTATACATATATACATATATATATATACATATATACATATATACATATATATACATATATACATATATATACATATATACATATATATATATATATATATATATATATATATATATATATATATATATATATATATTGTAATTATATTTTAAGGACTAGGAGTTGAGTTTTATATGTGACATAATATTGGGCATGTAATCCCCCACAACATGTTTTAGGGCTTGTTGGCTTATTAGGGCTTGACCCAGGTTCGGAAGAGTTATTAGCCAAACAAATCCCGCACTACTGGCCCTTTCGGCAGCAGTCCGTGGAGCGCGAATTGAAGTCTCACCTGAGGTAGTAGGGGAGGGTGCTGGAACCAGGTTTCCACACCCTTGGGATGTCTTGATCTGTTTTGGAGGGGTCACGAACTAATCTGCATCCTTGCGCCACTCTGCACGGCTATCAGGCTTCCACGTAGATCTGCACCGATGCGCTCTTATTATTATGAGTTTATTATAGATCTAATCTACTTCTTAAGGTCTCTAAGCAAAAATTTAACAGTAACAATAAGTGTGCGCACTCATAAATATGCATAAATTCAGAACCTAAGCAATAGATAGATTCATAATAAAGCACACAATGATTCAAAAATTCTTATCTTTATTTATCTCCTTCTTAGTACAACCAGATCCGCCCTCCGCACTTAGCTGCAGGGGTCTACGCACACAGCTGCTGACTCTACCAGGCCTCTACGCACACAACTGTAGAGCCTCTATCTATCTACCAATACCCTTGACTCAGACTTACAGACGCAGAGAGAATATTGCCTTCATAAACCCATAACATTAAGATCCAAAACAAAAAATGACTTCTAACCTTAGAGCCTTGCTCTATTTATACACTCCCATGATTTGCGGACCATGGGCAGGCTGACTCACTGTCTATTTTCTTACATTATTTTCAGGCGGAAAACCCTTTGACTTGACTCATTACAATTCACACTCCATGCACCTTGTGGAGCCTTTACCATACTATTACCCAAAATTGTGGACCTTGAACCCTAAAACCATTATGCGGGGCCTCCGCTACCCAACAGGCCCCCAACACAATCATCGTGACTCGTCCCGAGTCACTCGGCTAGTGCAATAATCTTTGCGTGGAGGTCATTCAACAACTTCTGCACTTCGTTTACACTCGCAACAAAGTCTTCTGCCATTTTTTGTACCCGTTCTACGGGAGCCATCGATGTATCAGTATCTGTTTCAGTTGCTTGTCCAGGCTTACATACTGCCTGCATGTGTGCTAACTTTCCCTCGATGTTGGTGGAAACTGCAAATGCCTCATCAAGCCAAGGCTAGATGCATTCTTTAAGCACTGCTTCCTTCTGCTGAGCGACGTCAACTTGTATTTTGAGAGCCTGGGCCTCCCTCATCTTGGCCAAGCACTGCATAATAGCAACCATCTGCGTGGTCCCCCTGACATTATCATAGGCTTGTTGTAGCTCCCTTGCTTCTGTTTCCAACTACTGTAAGGTTGGGTCTTCCTGTAGTGACGTGACCGTAATAAGTGACTGATCCAACAAGCCGACGCACTCTTGCATAGCACGTGCTATTGTTTCCCGCCCAGATTGAATGATGCCTTTCCGCTGCTCTGTGACCTCTGGTGGTGTAGAGGGTTGTGATTTTAGTTTCAGTTCTGCGATTTGCAAGTTGAGTGCCAATTGGATCCTTGCTGCTTCTTCCTTTGCTTTGCGAAACCCACTGGCCAACTTGTGGATCCGTATGCTGATAGGTAAATCTGCCACAATCTCGAGCTCAGGGGCACAACAACATGCTTCCCCCACAATTTTCTCCAACTACCGATTTTGTGTTACTACTTCATCACGTTGGAGGCTCAACTGCTCTATGTTAATTCGTTGCTCACTGAGTACTTGTACCGCACGTCCTTCCCTAGTGCGGAGCTCCATCGCTGTGCTGTCCTGGTATAAGCTCTTGTCTGGGAGGGCAGCCAAATTTAATCCCAGCCCCATAAGCCGACTTACCATAGCTCTGTCTGCCACATTGTCTATAGTTAATGTTCCTGCTGGGAGTGTGATAGTATTAGCCATTTTGGCCTGTAGCAGTTGCTTAGTTGCTGACATACCCGTAGCTCCATGGATAGTGACTATTCCTGGCTGTGAGGCCCATGCTTCGAGTTCCTACAGTTGTGCACTGAGCGCCCCCAACACAGTCTGTTGCTCCGTCATGGCCTTGTCGAGCGCCTCCCAGGTGACTTCGCGAACTGTATCCCCTATGTCACATAGGTCACCTTTGGTCAATGTGATAAGTTCCGCGTCCAACTTGGACATCTTGGTCTTCTACCGTGCCTTTGACCATTCTATTGGCCGCGGTCATTTTAAGGGTGAGTCGGTGGTGGTTGGCACCGCACCTTCCGTCCCTGTATCCGTGCCCGACCCTATGGTCAAATTTGGGCGACTTTCGTTCACTGTTGTAGCAACCCCTCCTGCTGGCGCCTTGCTTGTGGAAGTCTGCACTACCTCCCTGGCCGCCCGTACTTCCGCAGCATGCTGTTCATTCCACTTCTGTTATGCTAAGTGCTTGGCCTCTGCCTTCTGCTTTTGGATGTTGGTCTCATCATGCCTGACCGCATCTGGTCTGTGCCACTCTGGTGGCTAGGTATCCAGCACTACAAAAATAGCCTCGTCAATGGAAATGAAGGGAAGTGTGGTCCACGTCTGCTCTGGATCCTTGTGTGCTCGGATGTATATGCGGTGCATATCTGCCTTAAACTCGGCTACATTCTTCACACTTTCATATACCTCGGTAGATAGATGGGGTTGCTTGTTGATCCACTGTCGAATGTTTGCGTCCATCAGTATCGAGAAAATCTTTACTTCTCGGATTCTTGCAGCGTCCTTCATCGCTTAGAGCGACGCGTATTTTGCGGCCTCTGGCCAATCCTGGTCCAGGGAAGGAAATTGATTATCTTCGGGTAATTCACTTATAACCAATAGGATGGACAAAAGAAACCATGAATAGTGGAAGGTCTTACCCTCCTCCTGGGCCTCCTTGCAGTTGGTTAGGAATTCGTCTCAGAGGAACTGCACCCAATTGAACCATTCCCCTTTTGCGCATTGCTCAGTTAACGCAATAACCATTTTTGGGACCTCACTGCCTTGGCATTTCCTCATTACTTTTCCTGCCAACAACTGGGTAGCAATGCAAACCCCTTTTTCCTAAATACTAGTAATAACATACCATCTCTACTTTTTCTCTAATTTGTATTTCTTTTTCAGGGCTTCTGTCATCGTCAAATCGCCACTCATACCAAATATTTCCGCGGGGTCCCTTCCTTCACATGGAAGCCGCAAGATCTTATGAACGAGCTCCGCCGTGACAGGGATGGGTTTGTCTATCCACAAGTACCCATTGTGTACCAGGCAGAGTAGTTGCCTGATGACCAATATTGTAATGGGGGCCCCATGAAAATGTGGAATTGACAAGAGGCAAAGTAGCCTGGCTTCCTCCACCTTTCGCAGCCATTCCTGCGGCTATAGTGTCGTAATAACCCCCTCCGTGCTTTTCTCCATCAGTTCGCTAGTTTCCAAATGGGGAAACTTCTCAGTATCTACAAGGTCCCAGTCTTCAAATTTCATAGTAGGGATGCGGCCGGTCATCGTTCCTTCAAACAGAGCCGCTTTAGGGAGAGGCAGGGAGATGAGTATGTTGTCAACGACATCTAAATCTTTAGGTACCTTTGCCTTCCCTTTCCTTGGAGGAACATACTTAGGTCACTTTGCTGGAGCCTGTACTGGATGGATATCTTCTTCTATTTCTTCTTCTGGTTCGATTTCTTCAACAAAGGTTGGAGGATCCTCTTCCTCTTCATCGCTCTCAATAGTAACAGTTTTGCCTTTTTCCTCCATCGATAATTTGCCAAATCGTGGATTCTGTGGAGACATCCGGACTGGTCCTGCTACCTATGGGTTCTTCTTGGTCCGCGGCATCTGGGGTGATTTAGAAACTTCAGTTGTCCCTTCCATCTGTGACACAGAGCTTGTCATAACGTCCTTGGTTTTGGATATCGACCTGAGTAGGGACTCCTGTATTACCTTTGGTAATTCTTGAAACCATGGGCTTCCTTTTACAATTGCCTCATTCATCCTACGCCTCTTTCTTTGAACACAAAACAACTTACTATGCAAAGGGCCAAAGGGTGTGTGGTAACAAGCCACTTATGCTTTCGGCCGTGCTCCTCGTTCGTGGCTCATTAATGCGATTTTGGCGGCAAATCCATTCAACCCTGTGTCTTAATGGCCTGCCGCCCACTCCTCGGTGTCTTAAATGGGACATCTTGTCATGAACAGTATCTGTAATGGTCACCTTCCTTCCTTCCCGAGCGGCAGCGTAGTCCCTGGTACGCGAACGCGTTCTATGCTTCCTACTGGTCCTGTGTGCCACATCCGAATCACGCACCCTTCCTACAGACTTCTTTATAGTCCTGTGCCCTCTTTCAACTGCGTGGAGTGCTGAGACTGGGCCTCCTACAAATAGTTAGGTGGTTGCACTCCTTGTGCAAGACTTCCTCTTCCCTGCTAGCCCAGGCTGCAGGTACCCTTCGCGTACCTTCGAATCAAGTAGTGCATTGCATGTTGTGCTCCCTCGTTTAGTAGGGTGCGGTCGCAACCATGATATCAGGGTTGCGACTCATTTTATTATCATAGGAGGGCTGGCCAGGTCCGGTTCCCTTATTTCCACATTCGCTCGGCCTGTTGGTGTGACTTCGATTTTTATTTTGCCAATTTCTTCGTCCAGCGTCACGCTTTTCCTCCTTAACCTTGCCCCGTCTTCCTCAAGTTTGTGAAGTCTCAAGCTGCCACGCCGAATAGCTTCCTGTAACTGCCAGGTCCCTTTGTCTAGGTCCTCTCGTTCAGTGGTTGGGGAAATTCTTTGCACTTTCCTAGCTTCATCACGTCTGACCATGGATAGAGTTCTCTTCGCACACCCTACTGTGTTTATGGCCTTATTGACCCAGTGAACCCTTGTCACACATAGATTCAGTTGGGTTGATGGTTGTACCACATTCAGTCGTACCCTTCGTTGTAGATGGGCACCCGATCTGCTTCATAGTGGCTGCCCTAGCTGCGTTCGCCGTGGAAGTCCTCCAACCCATACATGCATCTGCCTTCTACCTTCACACCCATTCCACCTCATCTTCCTATGTGCACACCACACTGGTGTGATTGTTGCGCGCAACGCTCCTTCCAGCGCGCCCTGCTGCTTCTTCTCTACGATTGAAGTTCCACAGAGGTTGACGAAGTCCTCCCCATTTGTTGTGTTGTAATCCACTGGTCGTTTCCTTACCTCGGTTGTCACATGTCGTAGTGATCTAATCATCATGTTACAGTTGAGTGTTGTGACTTCATGTAATCGGTTCTGCAATCGTTCTATCTCCTCATCTGAATCCGATGTGTAGAAACTATCGCGCTCCCATGAGATTCTCCCGTCCACTGTGGGATTCACCCGATCCTGGTCTTGCACTGTTATTTGGTAGATGCAGTCTAGTTCATCGTGATTGTCCTCATCGCACACTGGTTCGGTGTAGCACTCCTTCGATTGGGTCTAGCGGGATTATAACATGGAGTGACTTTTTCTTGAATGTATCTTTCGTCTTTTTAAGTTGATGACCCCATTCATGTCCATGGACCAATCTATCCCTAGCAATGCAGGGTATGGACTACTGTCATCAACAATTTCTATTACCTCAAAGTCTATCTGCGTACTTATGCCTTCAATGTCCACTGTCACCCTTTACAATCTTCCCATCGGTAAGATCTTTTGCTGGTTGGCCATCCGTAGTTGAATAGGAGACCACTGTAGTGCGGGCCTGCCCATGCATTCCCACATTTTCTTAGGCAATACATTTGCATCCGACCCCAAATCCAGGATGACCTGATCCATCTCATACTCACCAATTTGCGCCATCATTCGCATTTCCCGCCCGGTGCGCAGAGCATGTTTTCCAAGTTTCCAGACTACACGTGGCTCCCCTGATCTTGTGCACCTAGTGATCAACTCTTGTAGTCCCTTAACTGCCTTATTGTCATGTAGCAGCTTCATACATGTCTCTGAAAAGGTAGTAAGCATGGAGGGATTCATTCCTGGCTCAATTGGATCCCTACTACCTGGAGCAGAGGCTTCCGTGAAGCTCTTCTTAGCTTCCTTATACATCCCCTTCATAGGTTCCATCTCAATATCAGGTTCATTTGTAGGAGCATTGCAACCCTTCACATCTTCTCCGGGTTGTTTCCTTACATCTCCCCTTGTAGTTGTGCCACTCCTCAGTACCATGTTTACGCTGGGGTCGTCTTCACATGGTTTATACCTCATCATTTGGATATTTTGAGTTGGAGTAGGCTGTAGTACCCCCTTTCGCACATTTGGGCAATCAGTGTCGAACAATCTACCATTTCATGGTCAAACTTATCACAGTATGGACAAGATATTCTCGTCGGGTTAGTACAATTGTGAGTGTAGTTCCTCGACCTTCCATAATTATAACAGATCAGCGGTTCGCGCCATCGTCTAGGTCCCATTCCTCCTCTCCCTCGTCTGCGTCCTTCAAATCCACCACGTGGCCCCGCAACTAGGTCAAAACCTCACGTTTCACTCTGCATTCGATAGGCTGGGGTCCTCTCCATCATTAGCTCGTAGCTTTGACACGTTTTCTCATCGTGATCCACTGACCTACAGAAGTTGCAATACAGTTGTTGCGGGGTTTGGGCATACTTCTACAACACGTGACAGTTGTCTGTTGTGTGCTTTCCTCCTACTTGACAAATTGCGCACCAGAGTGTGGGCACCCCACTTGGCCCTGTTGGTACCTCCAGCCTTAATGGCATCGACCCTCCTCCCACCAGATAGTTCGCGAATACAGGGTAGTGATCCTTGTCATGACCTTGGCCTTTACATTTTATGCACCACACCTCTTCGCGTGCCTCTGACCGGGGCACCTTTTCTTGTTTCAAACTTTGTATCTCTGAGCATAGGTTTTGTAGTTGCACGTGGATTTTCTGAACTCCCAACCTTGGATCCTGTATTGGTGTTTCGTGCAACCTCATCGCTATCTCTAAGGCTTCAGCTTGGGTTGAGATCTTTTGTTGTGACAGCGCCGTCCTTAGGTGTGGTGTCAAGGACGTCACAAATCATGCGCGATGTTGCGCATTTTTCAGCGTCATGTTAGCCTCACAGATCGTGCTCTTCAATCTTTGATCCAAATCCCATGGAGTTTCACTAGGTAGCATCATGATCTTCTTGAACATAATGATCGATTGCGTCTCCGATTTTGGTCTACTAAATTCTTTGTTTAATGCATCCTGGATTGTCCCTATTCCCACATTCGGGTGATTTCTAGAGTACTTTAGATACCATTTCAACGCACGATCTTGCAACGTTCTTACCAGAGTAGCCTTTTTGATGTTATCATCCGTTACACCTTAGGCTTCCCATACAGCCTTTACCACGAACCAGAACTGATCTGGTTCTTCATTTCCTATGCCTCTAAATACAAGCAACTTGATTGCACTCGCCATTCCAACCCTCGGTGGTGGTGGAGGTAAGGTAGGTGAAGATGGGTTTGATGTAGGTGAAGCAGGTGATGGCATGGACAACAGTGGTATCAGTGGAATGCACTGATTTATCAATCAGACTGCACTTCTTAGAGAGAAACCTACGAGCTCCTCCTCGCTTTCTCGCGAAAGTGAAATCAGAGGAGTGTTCTCTAATCCTTTGGTCCCTCATTAGCCTCTTCCACTTTGCGTTACCCTAGACATCAATGGATGCACATAACCCATTTTTCACATATCATCATTTTAATCCAAGTATTCAATGATTTGATATACTTACCCCATAGTCCTTGGAGAAAGCACCTTTCTACTTCGTTGTAACTCATAGTTGTGTCTATCGCGAACTCAGTGATAAACCCTCCTATTATTCGATCCAACCAATGATCTACAGCCCTTACATTTTTATCTTCAGATGCTTATAGCCTGCGTACCAACTCTGGAGTCCACATGATCGATTATTCAAGTCTGCACCTTCCTTGACTATTAGCTAGCCTTATGATCCACTCATACAGTTTTGTCGAGAAGGACGCGAAGAAGCTCTCGTGTATTTTCGTGTATATGTAGCGATCCAGCCACTTTTACTCAAATATCCATGGATTTTTGTTTTCTTGTACTATGAACTCGTGAAGCTTCTGATCCAACCAATATTCAAGTTCTTTCTTCATAGGGTTCCAGTGTTCTGACATCAGACATCCCTTAGGCAAATACCAGTCCCGACAACGGAACCATTTGTTGGCTTATTGGGGCCTGACCCAAGTTCGAAAGAGTTATTAGCCAAACAAATCCCGCACTACCAGCCCTTTCAGCAACATTCCACGGAGCAAGGACTGAAGTCTCACTAGAGGTAGTAGGGGAGGGTGCTGGAACCAGATTTCTGCACCCTTGGGATGTCTTGATGTGTTCTGGAGGGGTCGCAAACTGATCTGCATCCTCGCGCCACTCTCCACGGCTATCAGGCTTTCGCGTAGATCCACACCGATGTGCTCTTGTTATTATGAGTTTATTATAGATCTAATCTACTTCTTAAGGTCTCTAAGCAAACATTTAACAGTAACAACCAGTGCACGCAATCATAAATATGCATAAATTCAGAACATAAGCAACAGATAGATTCGTAATAAAGCACACAATGATTCAGAAACTCTTATCTTTATTTATCTCCTTCTCAGTACAACCATATCTACCCTGTGCACTCAGCTGCAGGGGTCCGCGCACATAGATGCAGACTCTACCATGCCTCTGCGCACACAGCGCAAAGCCTCTATCTATCTACCAACACCCTTGACTTGGACTTACAGATGTAGAGAGAATATTGCCTTAATAAACCCGTAACATTAAGATCCAAAATAAAAACTGACTTCTAACCTTAGAGCCTTGCTTGATCCGGACTTAAACAGGAACCCAACAAATTACAGAGATAACCATAAAAACACAGATATGCAGTGAAAATAATACTTCATTTCATTAATGTAAAATATTGAAATATGCTTACAAACAGTAATGGAAATAAACTAGCTAGGGCGATGGTAGCTTATCTCTGAGAAGATATGTGGTGGCTACATGCCTCTGAACTGTCTTACAATGAGGCTCGAAGGCCTATTTATTGTTGAGAAATAATGGAAAACCCTTAACATTCCAAAACCTAACCCTAGAAGATGAAACGCCAAACTGTGGGCCCCATTTGGGTAAATTGGTACATCAACTTCCCGGGGTCGTAACATTGGCATACGATCTTCGTTTGACATGTTCAATAGCTCGTCAGAAAGATCTATCTGAGCACTACCACTTTGGGAAGGGAAACAACAGTCCATGGACCCATGTTGTCCCTAGATTTCCCAAAAAAACGTCGTTTAGGGCCTCAAAACGGCTCCAGAAGTTCAGGACCCAAAAAACTGCTAAAAATAGTAAGTTGTGCTACAATTAAGGAAACTAAAAATTCTGAGAGAAAAAATGGTGGGGGTCTAGGTGGACTTGGCAGGTGGCCACCAATGTCCACCTAGATCATTCCTCCCCCCTTAGGAAGCAATGGTCCCCATTGCGTTGCGTTCCTCCATGAGATGAGGAAACTTTTGTTGAACTTGGTCCCTGGTAAGCCACTTGCCCTGGTGAAGGAGTTGGCTTGCTTTGACAACTCGATACAGTTGGATATTCTGTTGGCGAGTGTTATTGATCCGTGTGTCCATGATCTGATCAGTTCCAGCTTGTTCCATGTGTTAGCCTCCTGTTGCAACAGGTATTCATCTTTCATGATCGACATTTTTACATACCAAATATGTCATACTTTGCATGTTGCAATGTTCCATATTTGCTACAGAGTCCAAAGAAGTGTCCATGAGAGTGTGCTAGTCTAAGTGGCACTACTATGATCCATTTTTTGATGAGTTGATCCATTTTTGATGAGTTTTCAGTTAAGGGAAGGCCAAACATCTTAATCTTGGTCTCCCTAGGTTTCAATTTCCTGTTGTTGAATATAGAGAATAATTATCTGTCCAAACAGCTTAATCTTGGTAGATTTGTAGATAGGTAGGGAAACAAGGGTGATCAACAACTTAATCTCAGCCCCTGAATGAAATAAGTGTAGATGTAGATAGGAGGACAACAAGAAGAAAAGAATGAAAAGCTGGGTATGCTAGTTCAAGTGCACCCAAACCAAAATAAGAAAAAATGCTAGGTGAGTAGGCCGGGTAGGTAGTTTTGCAGTTGCAGAATCATGGCTTGTGACGCATTTCATCTTTTCAAGTGTCATATCTATTCATATCACGAGTTTGAGGTAGTTTTTCATTTGAAGGACTTCAAACGAGGCATGACTAACTCCCCCTTCTTCTTGTTCCCCAAATCATTCACTAACCTCCCCAAAGAGTGCAAGATCCACTTAATACCTCTTAGTTTCATCATTTCCCGTACCATTTGCCTTGGTAAAGTTCTACTTTACTCAAGGAGTGTTCATACTTCCTCTATGAGTCATTTTCCCCCTTAAATAGCCTAAGATTTACATACTTAGTGCTTTCTTCACAAAATTCATATTAACTCCTAACTCTATTACGTAAATCCCTCCTTATCTTTCCCCTTCCCATACTAAAAATATATGGTAAAAATCCCCATTATTTACATATCCCCTCCTCTGGTTGAAATATAACCATAAGTATGCTTGGGAATTACTAAGTTTACTTGAAACTTAGTAAGAACCCTCATTTCGCTCAAAAAACCATCTTCCTAAGGTGTTTGGACTCCTTCCAAAACACAAAAACCCCCTTCAAATGCTATCGGACTCCTTCCGATGCATCAAGAACCCTTCCAAAGCTTTAAAAAGCCTTTTCCGATCGCATTAACCCTCCTCCGATGAGTTTTCCTCTCCTCCGACGCGATATCACTGTCGGAGGTCGTAGCATTCATTCATCGGCCCGCCCCCTTTTATATCTTCCTGATATCACTTCACCGATGCAATTTCATGATCAGCAGTCGCAAGTTTCTGTGCCTGTATATATATTCCCCCTCTCATCCACCGATGCGATATTACTATTGCACCCGAAAGCATATCGCATCACGATCCATTCATTTCTGCAATATTTCCCATTTTCGCACAGCCGCATGCCTTATCGCCTTTCCGAACTCGGAAATCGCTCCCATCACATCACATATATTAAAGCCAGTGCCCCCTGTCCCCGCCGATTGCCGATCTCTGATTTAATCCCCACCGTACTCCCACATCACCCTGCCACATCACCCCGCCACGTCACTGCTGTACTCGGACCCACTGCTGATGTCATGGTGACATCATCACTGAAAGAAGGTGCGAAGGGCGCAAATCGTAGCAAAGAGAGCCCGGAATGAAAAACTGAGGCAATTTTCGATGCGCGATTAGCTCTAATCACGCATCGCTAAGAAAAAATGACCAAAATGGAAAGCTTCATATCGCTCGGCTACCAGCAGGCCCGAAAACTTGCAGTTTGAGAAAAACTACTCATTTATGATTCCTATTCAAATTAGCCAGCACCGGTAGCATTCCAGAGGCCACGGAAATCATTTGCAGTAGCCATTCTTGCCTTGAAAGGGCAGAAAAGGGGCGATTTGACAGTTTCAAGCATATCAGATCAAGAGAAAGTAGCCCAATTTAAGTGTTAAAGAGTATCAGAGGAAATACGAAGCCTCGATTACATTGAAGAGTATCAGTGAAGCGGCAAAGAGTATCAGATCGAAGCAGGTGAACATTAAAGGCCCCCAAGAAAAGTCAAAGAAAGCTGTAAAGCCATTTAAAGGCTCTCAGATCACAATTAATGCACATCAAAACCACTCAAGAGCAGGGGATCAAAGCCCAAAGCACAGTTATGGCTAAATGAACAGCACAGAGCCATAAGGATAGATTTCGACTCATTTTTGAGGCGGCTGCCCCAGAACAGTAATTAGATATCTTTTTGCATTAATTCCACGACAATATTAGATTAAAGAACTCACCTCCCTCAGATTTGTTTAAGATTTTCTGTAATGGATATTTTTAGATATTTTCCCTATATAAACCACCCTAATTCATTGTTTAAAGGGTTGGTTGGTTGATAATCCTCATGCTTAACTCGCACTGTATGTTTTGAGAATTTCTATAATCAAAGACTGCTGAAAAGCTTGGAGGATGGACTGTCTGTTGTGTTATTAATGGCTGAAGAGTGAAATATAGAATTCTTGCGCTGCTACATGGCCCAATAAGTGATTCTCACCTCTGTTTTCGATTCATATATATATCATACATATATCACCATCTAAGTTACAGAAAGAAAGATTAGTTTAGAACTTGCGTGGCTACACTCTATGCTCAATTTCTGTGACTTCTATATGTTTTCTTTTGATTCAGGCATAAATATGAATTCCTCACGGCTCTTATTTTCTCTGTTTCATTCATGTGTGACTATTATTTAGGAATTCTTGACTGCTCCTAGATATAGTTCACTCGCCTCCCCTCTGTTAAGCTGAATGAGAGATTCTTAGTTGCCTTTCATTCCTTGGCCTTCATTTCATCCTTTAACTTAAAAGATTGTTTCATGTGTAGCTATCTTGCTCTATATTCCTCTTGTGACCAAGAAAACGCACCAGCAGCCCATTTCCATGACTCCATGCCCAATGGTTTGAACCTCTCACACTATGCATGCCTCCCTACTTGAAAACATCAATCATCCCACCAAAACTTAAACAAAACCCAAAGAAGCATACAACTAGCCTAAAATCAACCTGAAACTAGGTTAAAACAGAAAGAGAGAGCCCTCTCTGATTGCAGGTAGGCTAGGACCTGCAGTCCAAAGATTGGTTTGTGGTTACCTCGGCTGTATCCCTTAAGGAGCTAAGGGACAACCTGAGTGATAACATCATTGGCGACTCCACTAGGGAACTTATTCAGAAAATTCCAAAAAACAATTTAGAAGCTAGCTCCTAAGAAGAAACACATAATACCAGGTCAAACCCAGACCCAAATCCACCAGTTGTTTTTGAAAATCCGAATTTAATCCCAAGAAACCTCAGGAAATTAGAGCAAAAAGAGGATTTTGCTGATTCTAGTCCTGAGATAGTTCAGCCAAGCTGTGTTCCCACCCCTGTCAAAGTTTTATTTCGTTCAACCCCTAGTTCCCCTTGTTCTTCATCCACCTCTCCAAGCACCTTTTCCACACCTTCGTTCACTGCTCATACTACCACTGCTACTCCTATTATCCCAGTTGTTCCAGCTGTTCTGTTTATCCATGTTGCTCCACTTATACCTGTTAATATGGCTAATAGATATGCACCCTTACAGCTGCCTGCTAACCTCGGGGCTATGCCTCAGGATTACCAGACTAAAATAACTTATTTTGATGGCACAAGTGCCTGCACAGCCCTTCAACATACAAAGAAAATGCAGGATTACTTTGAGAGCTATGAGATTGACGATGATGGGGTGAGAATGAAGATTTTTGTCCAAAGTTTAATAGGCGATGTCAGGACTTGGTTTAGAGCACTCCTAGCTAATTCCATAGCAGACCTAGAAGCCTTATACCAGTCATTTATAAATAGATGGGAGAAAAAGAAATACCCCTTGCACATACTAGCCAAATACGATACAATTTAAAGAGGCTCTCAAGAGTTTGTTTTGGACTATTGTGTAAGATTCAATAATGTCTATAATGCAATACCACATAACTTAAGGCCTCCACCTGACCTTGCCTTGTATAAATTCCCTGATGTTTTCGACCCAGATATGGCCTACCAGTTAAAAGAAAGAGCCCCTAACAGCCTTGCCGAAATGCAAAATGTGGCTGTCACTGTGGAGGCAAATTTAATCGCTAAAAGAAACAGAGCCAGAACAGAGAGGAGAACGACCTTTAAGGAAGAACCCTCAGCCATAGACCAAAAGCTGGATGCTCTTATCAGTGGCATGCATAGGCTGGTAGATAGAGTGGACAACGTTGAGAAAAAATCATCATGGGACGGGCAGCAAACCAACGCTGTTAGGAACCCGAACTTCAGAAGGAATCAAAACCCAAATATTGGAAGAGTAAGCCCAGACCGTGAAATAAGGTCTCCTTTCCAAGAAAATTACGTTGATACATCAATAGCTAATGAGCCTATAGAAGACACTCACATAAACCTAATGGGTTTGAAGAATGAGCAACACGTCTTCTTAACTAAAGAAGACAAAAATAATGATACTATGCATCAATTCCAAACCCAAGAGTCTTTCGACTTTGAACAAGCCTATGACCCAGCCGTTTATGAGCTAAACAAGCAATATAAGCTAAGAACCAGAACGATTGATGTGCCCAAGCCCATCAAACCAAAGGAAAAACAACATCCCGATAAAATCAAAGGCAAGGCTGTTATAACAGAACACGTTGAACAATCTGTCCCAAACCCATAGTACGTAACCATAGATGATATAACTATCGAACAACCTTCTAAAAAGCAGCCTGTCATGCCTTTTTCCTCAAAGGAAAATGTGCATAGTGTTCCAAAAAGCCTGCCCATAACTGAAAAAACAAAAGTGATCACTCTCCATAACGCCGACAAATGAGAGCAAATCGCTGATAATTCAAATGAAAAAGAAAAATCTTCCATCATCAACACCAAGACTCCACTAGAAAAGCCATTTAATTTAGAGGCAGAGATTGGAAAACTTAAGATATCCATCCCCCTCTCAGAACTTGCCAAGCATGATGTTTATAGGCAGCAAATACAAAGATCGCTACAAATGCCACAGGTTAAGGATGATGTAAATATTTTAGATGATACCCCAGAGCTGCTCTTTGGCCCAGAAGTCAATGGAAAAACAGTCAATGGAGTAGTTTTGCCATTTTATATCAGTTTGCATATCCATGATAAAATTTTACATAATGCAATGTTTGACTCAGGTGCATCACACAATCTTATACCCAACGCGGTAATGGAAAGACTAAACCTTGACATAACCAAGCCATACAAAGATTTATTCTCCTTTGACTCAAGTCAAGTCAAGTGTTTAGGCCTAATCGAAGACTTGTGTGTCTCCTTAGTCCAATATCCTAATAAGACAATCCTCATGGATGTGGTGGTTGCTGACATTCCACCAAAGTAAGGCATGCTCCTATCAAGATCTTGGGGAGAAAAACTCCAAGGATCCCTCCAATTAGACCTCTCTTACGCCACTATATCAGTCTTTGGGCAACCAAAAAGACTATATAGAGAAACATTCATGAGATATATGGTGAGTAGCGAGGATAAGCCACAAAACTTCCCCATCTACTCCATCCACACTGATATGGATTCATTTATTTTTTTTAATGATGATAGCTGCCCTTTAACTGATGTCAAGCCTTTGGCTCTAGAACAACAAGCACACATCAATGAAGAATCGGTTGCACATACCCATGAGACGGTCACAACAACCAATGCAACCAGCACACAAGAAGAACCTCTCGAAACACGAGACTCAGGTCTGCCCAATCCTAAAATGACTGAAACTCTTAATACCAACTACAAGCAAGAAATCACATGGTATTTAGAGTTTGATGGTTCAGTTAATAAGTTAGGAGCAGGGGCAGGTGTATGGATCCACAACACACATAACAATTATGCACAAGGTCATGCATATAGACTGAATTTCAAATGCACCAACATGGCCGAGTATGAGGCACTCCTCCTAGGCCTTAAGCTGCTCAGAGCTTTAGGAGCTGCCAAAGTGTCTATTCTAGGTGAATCCGACCTAGTGATCCAAAAAATGAAAGGTAACTTTGTTACTAATGACAATAGAATGAGGGCCTATAGGACAGCTGCCACTAATATACTCAATTCATTCTCTGAATCCAAGCTTGCCAAGATTTCAAGAAATCATAACATACATGCTCACAGCCTAGCCACTTTTGCTAGCACATGCAAGCTTCCCTTTGAGCCAAATCACCATTTCACTACTGAAATAAAACATAGGCCTGTTGTCCCAAATAACGTTAAAGATTGGCAAGTGTTTGAAAGCGATGAACAAATTAACAATTTCCTCACTCTTGAGCATGAGTTTTCAAATATAAACATTGACATGGATGCCATGAACAACTCCCAACAACAAAAAGATGAAAATCAACAGGCTATAATAGCTGTAATAGCCAAACAAATCTTAAACCCAACTGTTTTTGACAATGCAAACATAGAAAAGTTGAAACAAATGCATTTTGAGGAAATAGCCAAAACAGAGGTCGAGATCATTGATCTAAAGGATAACTTTCTCCCTGCTGGCCTTACTCCATTAGAAGATATGTTTGATGCAAATGATGTTCCCAAAAAGCCAAAAATGCAGCCCTTAAACGCCGCTATAGAAGAACACAACATTGGGACAACAGAGAAGCCCAAAATGATCAAACTATCTCAAAATCTGCCACCTGATCAAAAACCAAAATATGTTGATTTGTTCAAAGAGTTTCAAGATGTATTTGCTTGGAGTTATGAGGACTTGAAGTCCTATGACACCTCAGTGATCCAACACACCATTCCCTTAAAACCAAACCAAAAGCCCTTCAAACAAAAACTTAGAAGAATCAATCCCATGCTCCTCCCCTTGGTTGAGAAGGAAGTCAAGAGGATGTTTGAAGTAGGTATCATAGCACCCATTAGATTTTCTGAATGGGTGTCGAATCTTGTTCCCACAAGAAAGAAGACAGGTGAGATTAGGCTATGTGTGGACCTAAGAAACTTAAACCAAGTCTCCCTAAAAGACCACTACCCATTGCCAAAAATGGATCACATTCTACAAAGAGTAGTGGGGTCATCAAGGATTTCACTGCTTGATGGCTTTTCAGGTTTCAACCAAATACTTGTTCACCCGGACGACCAAGTCAAGATAGCCTTTACCACACCGTGGGGAACATTTAAGTATGTTAAAATGCCTTTTGGACTAAAGAACGTTGGTGCAACTTTTCAAAGGGCAATGGACATTGCATTTGCCAAGGAAATCCATGATTTCCTAGTTGTCTACCTTGATGACTTAACTCCCTTCTCCAAATCTGATCAAGAACACCTTAAACATCTTAGGCAAATATTCATGACATGTAGGAAATACGACATTTCCTTGAATCCCAAGAAGTCTCTCTTTGGCCTTGACGAAGGCAAACTACTTGGAAATATCATTTCAAAAGAGGGCATTAGAATTGATCCTGAAAGAATTCAATCCATCCTTCAAATCCCATATCCAAGAAGCATAAGAGTTGCAAGCATTCCTTGGAAAGATCAATTTTCTTAGGAGATTTATCCCGAACTTAGCCGAACTAATAAGAATGTTGAGCAACATGTTAAAGAAGGATGCCAAGGTAAAATGGTCTCTTGAAACCAAGAAAGCCTTTGAGAGTATCAAAGCTGCCTTAACCCAAGCCCCTGTCCTCAATTTGAAAAAGATTTTATCATCTTTTCTTTTGCACCTAATCATACCATAGTTGCTGTCCTTCTACAAAAGGATGATCAAGGAAATGAAAATCCAATTGCTTTTTTCAGCCGAGCCCTTAGGGATGCCCCTTTGAAGTACCAAATCATGGAGAAGCAGGCCTATGCCCTTGTTAAAGCAATCAAAGATTTCCGAGTTTACATTTTATATTCACATGTGATTGCCTATGTCCCAAATGCTGTTGTAAAAGAAATATTAATCCAAGAGGGATTAGAAGGCAAAAGAGGCAAGTGGATTTCTAACATCCTTGAGTATGACATAGAAATAAAACCAACCAAGCTCATAAAGGGACAAGGTTTAGCCAAACTGATGTCCGAAACAAATTTTCAAGCCCTAGACATTAACCAACTGGACAATGAATAGGAGCTGGTGACTCCACAGATCAGTGAAAACTTCTTGCAATCCCCATGGTATGCTAATATTTGTTTTGTATTGTTAAACTTGTGTGCTCCCCCAGGATTGTCCAGAACCAAGAAAAGATTTGTAAAAATGAAGGCTTTAAAGTTTTGTGTCTTAGA
The DNA here is from genome assembly GCA_031772625.1 of Pinus tabuliformis. Taxonomy (NCBI): domain Eukaryota; kingdom Viridiplantae; phylum Streptophyta; class Pinopsida; order Pinales; family Pinaceae; genus Pinus; species Pinus tabuliformis. The sequence continues at coordinate 520,674,539 of CM062814.1, forward strand.
TGGTGCATTATTTTGGAAAAATCATGAAGGCATATTGCTTAATTGTTTAACCATGAATGCAACTAACAATTTCATGAAAGAATTCCATGCTGGGGACTATGGAAGACATCTATATTGGAAGTCCACTGCTGATAAAATTTTAAGGGCTGGTTTCTATTGGCCCTCTTTGTTTGTAAATGTAAAGAAGTTTTCTACCTCATGCCACAAATGCCAAATCTTTGAGGGCAAAATAAAGTTGCTTCCCTTGCCCCTTAAGCCCATCTCAACCGAAAATCCTTTTCAACAATGGGGTCTTGAATTCATTGGAGAAATCCATCCCTCTTCCTCAGGCCAGCACAAATGGATTCTAACAGCCATAGACTATTTCACCAAGTGGATTGAGGCTATCCCATGTAGGCAAGCTAATGACACCACCATTATCCAATTCCTCGAATGCAACATCCTTTCTAGATTTGGCTGTCCTGAGAAGATCATTACAGACAACGCTGCTGCCTTCAAATCCAAGAAAATGATCAGTTTTTGCCACAAATTCCATATTACCTTGGGTCACTCCACAGCCTATTACTCTCAAGGTAATGGCTTGGTCGAATCATCCAACAAGAGCTTGATTAATATTATCAAGAAGGTCTTAGAGGAAAACAAGAAGAACTGGCATAAAAAGCTCACAAATGCCCTTTGGGCAGACAGACTTTCAACAAAGAGATCCATTGGGATGAGCCCTTATGAGCTAGTGTATGGCATGGAGGCCAGGTTTCCATCTTCTTTGGGCATTTCCATTATGAAGTTGTTACAAGAGATTCAAGCTAAACCGAATAATGTTCAAAGAAGAATAAATCAGACCATTCATCTTCAACAAACCAGAGAGCAAGTGTATGACAGAGCTAAAATTGTACAGGAGAGGCTAAAGAAAGCATTTGACAAAAGGACCAAGGCTGAGGATTTCTACATTGGCGACAAAGTTCTAAGGTGGGACTCACGAAGAGAAGACAAGGGAAAGCATGCAAAATTTGATTTTCTATGGAAAGGCCCATTTGTTATCAGTGCTGTGCAAGGCAATAACACGTATTTTCTCAAATCTATAGATGACAACACAGTGGAAGACGGCCCTGTAAATGGCCGAATGTTGAAACATTATCGAGATCCCTTTTAAGGGATACAATGCCCCTGTGTATATATTTGTATATTAGTGTTTGTATATATGTCAGTGCTTTCCTTTTTATGTTTGTATAAGCAATCCGATTGCTTGGAACCAAGCGGCGCTGTTATATCAAATCAAATCCAGTTAGAAGTGCTACAATCAAGCTTCCCACTTCATTCAATAGTATCAAAACAGAGGAGCGGTTTTTGTGTTACACCTACAGCCTGTTCAAAGACAAAATTAAGAGGAGTTGCTCCAATTTGTCCCCTTTTTGTGTTTATTTCAGAAGGCAGGTCTCAAGCAAAAATGTATGTAATATCAAGCACGTAGAAGAAAGCAGGCGACGCTATATAGTTCACAGTAATTCAGTTGAGGAGAGTGCTGTTCAGATCTCAAGATCCCAGTTTTTTAGCAGCCAACGAAGAATTGTTTTCAGTTCCACAGCAACAATAGAAGATCAAGGCAGTCTGACCTGTTGTTCTTGGCTTTTCACAAGGAAAAGCCATCCCCAAGTGGAGCCACTGTTAGCCTCCTGTTGCAACAGGTATTCATCTTTCATGATCGACATTTTTACATACCAAATATGTCATACTTTGCATGCTACAATGTTCCATATTTGCTACAGAGGCCAAAGAAGTGTCCATGAGAGTGTGCCAGCCTAAGTGCCACTGCTATGATCCATTTTTTGATGAGTTGATCCATTTTTGATGAGTTTTCAGTTAAGGGAAGGCCAAACAGCTTAATCTTGGTCTCCCTAGGTTTCAATTTCTTGTTGTAGAATATAGAGAGTAATTATCTGTCCAAACAGCTTAATCTTAGCAGATTTGTAGATAGGTAGAGAAACAAGGGTGCTCAATAGCTTAATCTGAACCCCTAAATGAAATAAGTGTAGATGTAGATAGGAGGATAGCAAGAAGAAAAGAATGAAAAGCTAGGTATGCTAGTTCAAGTGCACCCAAACCAAAATAAGAAAAAATGCTAGGTGAGCAGGTCGGGTAGGTAATTTTGCAGTTGCAGAATCATGGCTTGTGACCCATTCCATCTTTTCAAGTTTCATATCTATTCATGTCACGAGTTTGAGGCAGTTTTTCATTTGAAGGACTTAAAACGAGGCATGACTAACTCCCCCTTCTTCTTGTTCCCCAAATCATTCACTAACCTCCCCAAAGAGGGTAAGATCCGCTTAATACCTCTTAGTTTCATCATTTTCTATACCATTTGCCTTGGTAAAGATCTACTTTACTCAAGGAGTGTTCATCCTTCCTCTATGATTCATTTTCCCCCTTAAATAGCCTAAGATTTACATACTTAGCACTTTCTTCACAAAATTCATATTAACTCCTAACTCTATTACGTAAATCCCTCCTTATCTTTCCCCTTCCCATACTAAAAATATATGGTAAAAATCCCCATTATTTACATATCCCCTCCTCTGGTTGAAATATAACCATAAGTATGCTTGGGAATTACTAAGTTTACTTGAAACTTAGTAAGAACCCTCATTTCGCTCAAAAAAACCATCTTCCTAAGGTGTTTGGACCCCTTCCAAAACACAAAAACCCCCTTCAAATGCTATTGGAATCCTTCCGATGCATCAAGAACCCTTCCAAAGCTTTAAAAAGCCTTTTCCGATCGCATTAACCCTCCTCCGATGAGTTTTCCTCTCCTCCGACGTGATATCGCTGTCGGAGGTCGCAACATTCATTCATCGGCCCGACCCCTTTTATATCTTCCCAATATGACTTCGCCGATGCGATTTCGTGATCGGCAGTCGCAAGTTTTTGTGCCTGTATATATATTCCCCCTCTCATCCACTGATGCAATATTGCTATTGCACCCGAAAGCATATCGCATCACGATCCATTCATTTCCGCAATATTTCCCATTTTCGCACAGCCGCATGCCTTATCACCTTTCCGAAATCGGCGATTGCTCCCATCGCATCACATATATAAAAGCCATTGCCCCCTGTCCTTGCCGATTGTCGATCTCTGATTTAATCCCCACCGTACTCCCACATCACCCTGCCACATCACCCTACCACGTCACTGTCGTACTGGGACCCACTGCTGACGTCATACTGACGTCATCACTGAAAGAAGGCTCGAAGGGCGCAAATCGCAGCAAAGAGAGCCCAGAATGAAAAACTGAGGCAGTTTTCGATGCGCGATTAGCGCTAATCGCGCATCACTAAGAAAAAATGACCAAAATGGAAAGCTTCATATCGCTCGGCTACCAGCAGGCTTGAAAACTCGCAGTTTGAGAGAAACTCCTCATTTATGATTCCTATTCAAATCAGCCAGTGCCGGTAGCATACGAGAGGCCACGGAAATCATTTGCAGCAGCCATTCTTGCCTTGAAAGGGTAGAAAAGGGGCGATTTGATAGTTTCAAGCATATCAGATCAAGAGAAAGTAGCCCAATTTAATTTTTAAAGAGTATCAGAGGAAAGACGAAGCCTTGATTACATTGAAGAGTATCAGTGAAGTAGCAAAGAGTATCAGAGGAAAGACGAAGCCTTGATTACATTGAAGAGTATCAGTGAAGTAGCAAAGAGTATCAGATCGAAGCAGGTGAACATTAAAGGCCCCCAAGCAAAGTCAAAGAAAGTGGTGAAGCCATTTAAAGGCTCTCAGATCACAGTTAATGCACATCAAAACCACTCAAGAGCAGGGGATCAAATCCCAAAGCACAGTTATGGCTAAATGAACATCACAGAGCCATAAGGACAGATTTCGACTCATTTTTGAGGCGGCTGCCCCAGCACAGCAATTAGATATCTTTTTGCATTAATTCCACGACAATATTAGATTAAAGAACTCACTTCCCTCAGATTTTTTTAAGATTTTCTGTAATGGATATTTTTAGATATTTTCCCTATAAAAACCACCCTAATTCATTGTTTAAAGGGTTGGTTGGTTGATAATCCTCATGCTGAACTCGCACTGTATGTTTTGAGAATTTCCATAATCAAAGACTGCTGAAAAGCTTGGAGGATGGACTTTCTGTTGTCTTATTAATGGCTGAAGAGTGAAATATAGAATTCTTGCACTGCTACATGGCCCAATAAGTGATTCTTACCTCTGTTTTCGATTCATATATATATCATACATATATCACCATCTAAGTTACAGAAAGAAAGATTAGTTTAGAACTTGCGTGGCTGCACTCTATGCTCAATTTCTGTGACTTCTATATGTTTTCTTCTGATTCAGGCATAAATATGAATTCTTCACAGCTCTTATTTGCGCTGTTTCATTCATGTGTGACTGTTATTTAGGAATTCTTGACTGCTCCTAGATATAGTTCACTCGCCTCCCCTCTGTTAAGTTGAATGAGAGATTCTTAGTTGCCTTTCATTCCTTGGCCTTCATTTCATCCTTTAACTTAAAAGATTGTTTCATGTGTAGCTATCTTGCTCTATATTCCTCTTGTGACCAAGAAAACACACGAGCAGCCCATTTCCATGACTCCATTCCCAATGGTTTGAACCTCTCACACTATGCATGCCTCCCTATTTGAAAACATCAATCATCCCACCAAAACTTAAACAAAACCCAAAGAAGCATACAACTAGCCTAAAATCAACCCGAAACTAGGTTAAAACAGAAAGAGAGACCCCTCTCTGATTGCAGGTAGGCTAGGACCTGCAGTCTAAAGATCAGTTTGTGGTTACCTCGGCCATATCCCTTAAGGAGCCAAGGGACAACCTGAGTGATAACACCATGCAATCTAGATTTAATTATGTGGGTGTGAGCTGTTCTGCAATGTTGGATGTGTCTAGCAATGGTGGAAAGTATGGCTGAAGGCGGTCCACATTGAACACTGGGTGTCGGCCAAGGAATGGGGGAATGCTGAGCTCAAATGCAATGTCTCCCACATCCTTGGTAATGGTGTAAGGACCATATCGGAGTGGTCTCAGTTTCTAATAGGCTCCAGTAAGGCGTTCCTTTTGCAAATGCAACCAGACTTTGTCGCCCACCTGAAACTTGTGTGGCACCCGATGTTGATCATGTCGCTGCTTGTTCTTGGTATTTGATTTCTGCTGGCGAATATGTTGGATGTGTTCAATGAAGATGGTTGCCTTGTCTGTTTCGGACTGGACATGAGCCGAATCTATGTGAGTAGTTGCAAGTGGTATTTCCACATCAATGGGGCATAGTGGCTAGAATCCCAAGCCTACCTGAAAAGGGTTGTGGCCAGTCAAGCTGTGAAGAGCTTGGCTGTAGCTGTGCTGAACATAGGGGAGGCTCTCGTCCCATGTGCGTGGATGCTTTGAGTTGTACATGCGTAGAATGTGTACAATCATCCGATTGACAACCTCTGTCTGACCATCATTTTGAGGATGGAAGGCTGTGGACTTAGTGAGTTTGGTGTCTAGCATTGACGAGAGACTGGACCAAAATGTACTGAGGAATCGACTGTCCTGATCTGAGATGATAGACTTTGGGATCCCAAAGTGTACCCACACTTGTTCAAAGAAGAGTTTAGCAGTGGCTTCTGCTACGATATTCTTCTTGTAGGCCTCCATAATGACCATCTTCGAGAACCTGTCGACGACCACAAAAACACAATAATTTCCATGCTTAGTGGAAGGAAGGCCTGACATGTAATCCATGGAGATGGATTGCCAAGGTCGATTAGGGGTAGGCAGTGGGGTATAGAGGCCTTACTTCTTGATGGAATCCCGGAATGAATTCCAGGTGGGTGCGACTGAAAATAGTGAGCCGGTATTTTCATCCTTCTACTCGCAGTAGGTTTCCCACCAGTCCTTGACGTGGGGGGCTGCTTTGAGAAGAGCAAAAACAATCTTTTCCTGACTTGAAAATTCATGAACAGAAAAGTAATCCTCCAACAGATTTAACCATTTATCTACGGCATCTGCGTCTATCTGACCCTCAAATATGGGGATTTCAAAATTAACTTGTACCTTAAATGGCATGGCATTTCCAGAGTAGCTGCTGGAAGCCGATGCGTCGCTTCTGGGTAGCCGCTGAAGGATTTGGGCAAAGTTGTCCATCACCGCGTTCCGTTGTTGCTCGAGGGCTCCTTCGAGCAAGATTTTGATAGGATCTCCTTCCCCCTCATCTTTCTTCTCATCTTCCATAGGAGGCCATTGAGATTTGTGAGGTTTGTCTCACAAAGGATTGACCAGTTCAATCCCTAACTCCTTATATCTCGACCTCGTTGGGGACATGCAAAGAAAAACAAAGAAAAAGCAGACCGCTCTGATACCACTGATCTAGACTTAAACAAGAATGCAACAAATTACAGAGATAACCATAAAAACACAGATATGCAGTGGAAATAATACTTCATTTCATTAATGTAAAATACTGAAATATGCTTACAAATAGTAATGGAAATAAACCAGCTAGGGAGATGGTAGCTTATCTCTGAGAAGAGATGTGGTGGCTACATCCCTCTGAACTGTCTTACAATGAGGCTTGAAGGCCTATTTATTGTTGAGAAACAATGGAAAACCCTTAACATTCCAAAACCTAACCCTAGAAGATGAAACACCAAACTGTGGGCCCCGTTTGGGTAAATTGGTACATCAACTTCCCGAGGTCGTAACTTTGGCATACGATCTCCGTTTGACGTGTACAGTAGCTCGTTAGAAATATATATTCGAGCACTACCACTTTGGGAAGGGAAACATCATTCCATGAACCCATGTTGCCCCCAAATTTCCCAAAAAAACGTCGTTTAGGGCCTCAAAATGGCTCCGGAAGTTCAGGACCCGAAAAATTGCTAAAGATAGTAACTTGTGCTAGAATTAAGGAAATTGAAAATGTTGAGAGAAACAATGGTGGGGGTCCAGGTGGACTTGGCAGGTGGCCACCAATAACCACCTGGATCATTGCTCTATTTATACATTTCCATGGTCAACAGACTATGGTTAGGCCGACTCACTTTCTATTTTCTTACATTATTTTTGGGCAGAGAACCCTTTCACTTGACTCATTACAATTTGCACTCCGCGCACCTCGTGGAGCCTTTACCATACTATTACCCAAAATTGTGGGCCTTGAGCCCCAAAACTATTATGCGGAGCCTCCGCTACCCAACAGGGCTCAAAGCCCAAGTTTTGGTCAAATATGTTGTAAGATTTTGCGAATTACGGGTGCGGAGTGCGAAATGTATATTGAGTCATAGGGTTGTCCGCCCCAAGTTTTGTAATGTAATTTAATGTCATGTTAGCCTACCCATGGTCCGTGGACCATGGGATTGTATAAATAGAGTGAGGCTCTAAGTTGTAAAGGGAATTAGAGAGAGGTAGATGAGCATGGATGAAGTCTAGAAGATAGTGGATAGAGAAGAAGTGTAAGTGTCTTGGGTCGTAGTAGTAGGAAAAGGCTCTGCAGTTGAGTGCGCAGAGGCCGAGTAGAGTCCGCAGCTGAGTGCATGAACCCCTACAGCTGAGTACACAGGGCGAAGTTGAGTCTGTAAACCAAAAAGAAGAATAATAAAGAGAAGTTTGATACTAAATACTGTGTATCTATTTTTGTATGATTTTCTATGCATTTATACTGTTTTGTTTATTGCGCGCACTTATATGAATACTGAACACTATTAAGTATAGCTGGGCTCATACATATAAGTTAAGTAATCTGAAAATCTCAGGGTAATAGTAAGGAACTTGGGTAATAACATGGATCTTTCCTCGAATAGGGTTGCGCGAAGGTAGCATTGTAGGCTGCGAGGTACTGATAGGTGCGCATAGCAACGTGCAGATAGGGTCAACCGCAAACCACCGAAAAACCATCAGACATATCTAGGGTGTGGAAACCTAGTTCTTGCACCCTCCCATACTACTTCAGGTGAGACCTCAGTCCGTGCTCCGTGGACTATTGCCGAAAGGGCCAGTAGTACTGGGATTTGTTTCGCTAAATCATATCTGAACCTAGGTCAGGCCCCTATAAGCCAACAAATGGTTTTGTTGCCAGGACCGGGATCTGCATAAGGGATGTCTGATGTCATGTCACTAGAATCCAACAAAGAAAGAAATTGAAGGGTGGTTGGACAAGAATATTCACGAGTTCGCGGTGCAGGAAAACATGAATCTGTGAGTATCTAAGGAACAATGGTTGGAGTGCTACTTATATATGGAATTCCATGAAATTTTCTTTGCATCCTTTCCTTTTGAGCTGTATGAGTGGATTGCAAAGTTAGCAGACAGTTAGGCAAGGTGTAGGCTTGACAAACCAATTGTGTGGACTCTGGAATTAGTGCGCAGACTAGAAGCGTCAGGAGATAAGATCGAGTGGGTTGTGGACCATTGGCTCGATCGAATTATAGGGGGATTTATCACTGAGTTCGCAATAGATACGACTCTCAACTACAGTGAGGTGGAGAGACGCTTCCTTAAGGGACCACGAGGTAAGTATATTAAATCTTTGAACACTTGGATTAAGATGCTATTATGTGAAAAGCGGGTTATACGAATAAATTAATGTTTGGGACTATGCGAAGTGGGAAGATCTACAGAAGCGAAGGTAGTGAAGAATTAGAAACTAGTGCCTTAATTTCACCCTCGCAGGAAAGCAAGGAAGAGCTCGCGAAAGTTTCTCTGAGAAGTGTGGTTAGTCTAATAAGGCAACAAATTTTGTGCTTACCACCTCCACCTACACTGCCACCCGTCTCACCCTCCTAACCTCCATCTCCACCTACCCCACCTCCGCCACCACCACAGTTCAATATGGCGAGTGCGATAAAACTACCAGTATTCAGAGGAGTAGGAAATGAAGATGCAGACCAATTCTAGTTCATGGTAAGAGTGGTATGGGAAGCACAAGGAGTCATGGATGACAATATAAGAAAAGCTACATTGGTTAGCACGTTGCAGGATCGCACATTAACATGGTACATTAAGCATTCTAATAACCATCCAAACACAGGAATCGTAGAAATCTAGACTGCACTGAACAGGGAATTTAGCAGGCCAAAGTCGGAGACACAATTAATTATCGGGTTTAAGGAGACCACAATGATCCTAGGTGAGACCCCCTGGGATCTGGACCAAAGACTGAAGGGTATGATTCGCAAAGCCAACATGACTTTGACAGATGGACAACACTGCGCATAGTTTGTAGCATCACTAACACTGCATTTAAGGATGATGTTGTCACAACAAAAAATTTCCACCCAGGCCAAAGCTTTGGAGATGACAATGAGATTGCATAAGACCCCTATACAAGACCCCACATTGGGAGTCCAACAAATCCACGCGCAATTACAAAATCTATGTCTAGAGATGAAGAGTTTGAAATAGGACAAGACACCTTGGCTAGAGGCGCGCGAGGAGGCATGGTGCATAAAATGCAAAGGCCAAGGGCACAACAAGGACCATTGTCTAGTGTTCGTGAACTACTTTGCAAGAGGAGGGCCGATGTCGTTAAGACCTAAGGCACAAGCACGACCAAGCATGGCGTCTACACTATGGTGCACGATATGTTAGATAGGAGGAAAACACACTACGGATAATTGTCATCTATTGCAGAAGTATACGCAGACGTCCTAGCAATTGTTTTGTAATTTATGCAGGTCAGTAGGCCATGATGAACACACCTGCAGAGGCTACGAACTAATGATGGATTAGACTCCTGCCTACTGGGTGCAGACCGAAACACGAGCCCTCAACCCAAAAACAGGGATGGCATGCACTAGATTTCAGGGGCACGGATGAGGTAGAGGTGAAATGGGATTAGGAAGGGGTTGTAGACAACAATTTGTTACAATTGCGGAGGGCCAGGGCACTATGCCCGTGATTGTACAAACTCGAAAAGGACATCATGTTTATACTGTACTCAGTTTGATCATGAGGCAGAAGACTGACCTACATTGATAGCAAGGCTACGTGAAAAAGGGGTACTCCAGCCTCCTTCGACTTAGCATTTGCAGATGATGAGGTCTGAGCCGTGTGAAGAAGACACAAATGTAAACATGATGCTTAAGAGCGGTATGACCACTGGCAATGATAAAGGTAAGTAGCCAGAAGAAAGTGTGTGGGTTCGTAAGGCTCCTACAAAGGAACCCGAATTTGATTTAGAATGCGCAAAGGAGACATTCATGGAAGCTAAGAACAGCTTCACGGAGGCCTCCGCTTCAGGTAGTAAGGATCAATTAGAACCAGGGATGGATCCTTCAATGCTCACTACCTTTCTGGAGACATACATGAAACTGCTGCGTGACAGCAAAATGGTAAAATGACTACAGGAACTTATCACTAGGTGCACAGGGTCAGGAGAACCACACGTGGTCCAGAAACTTGGAAAGCATGCATTGCACACAGGAAGGGAAATGAGGTTGATTGTGCAAATTGACAAGTATGAAATGGATTAGGGAATATTGAATCTCGGATCGGATGTGAATGTACTACCGAAACAAACATGGGAACGCATGGGCAGACCCGCGCTATATGGTCTCCTATTCAGTTGTGAATGGCAAACCAACAGAACATCTTGCCGATGGGAAGATTGCAAGGGGTCATGGTGGATATTGAAGGCGCAAGCACGCAGGTGGATTTTGAAGTGATAGAGATTGTCGATGATAACACTTCCTATCATGTGCTACTAGGAATATATTGGGCCATCGAAATGAATGGAGTCATAAATCTGAAGAAGTGAAAAATGATCTTTGAGAAAAAGTCCCTACGCGTAGTAGTACCGCTAGATCCAGCCGAAGGAGCGCAATACACTGAACCAGTGCGTGACGATGATAGTGATGACGATCTCGATTTCATCTACAAGATAACTACGTGAGAACAAGATTGGGTGAATCCAACTGTAGATGGAAGGATTTCGTGGGAGCGCGAAAGCTCCTACACTTTGGATTTAGATGAAGAAGTAGAGCGCTAGGAGAATCAACTGCACGAAGTAACGACGCTTAATTGCAACATGACTGTTAGATCACTGCACTGCATGAAAACAGAGGTAAGGGATCTACCTACATATGATGGGTTGAGAGTGGTGGATGAATTCCTGAAAAAATTTGAAGCGCTGTACCAAAACAACAACGGTTCGATGCTCTAAAATTGGCACTATGCCCGACACCCATAAGATGGTGGGGTACACATCAGATAATTTTTTAGGACTGGCATGGATGCAAGAGGATGATACACCTACAATTTGGAAAAAACCAACTAAGGATGAGAGTCGGGTACCAGGGGCAGAACAACTTGCATGCCCATCTTCCCGATGCGTACAAACATATGACATGCAGCCTGCACAAGCGCACACGACTCCCAGAATAGAGAATTGGAACAAAACGTAGAGGTGAAGCACACCAAGGACTATCCATGGAGAAGCATTTGACAGGGTGTGTGAGGTGTTGAATAGGGTTCACTAGGTGAGATGCACTGATTGGGACCTGCACGTACCAGTGGTTCGATGGGCCTATAGGACCATGTGCAAAAGACTGACCACAGAAACGATTCCAAGGTTGCAAAATAGAGTAGGGACCTTAATTTTTGAAGAACATGCAAAGAGGAATCCACATGTAGTGCCACCTGTAGGTGTGACAGTGCGTGAAGCCCAAGATGAAGAAATTACACAGTTGCGTGAGGTAGCACACGTAAAACTTCGAAAAGCCATTCGACAAGGGAACCTTAGACTTCGCGAACTCGAAAAATACCGGGTACAACTAAGGAAGAAAAGTATTTTGATGGACACAGAGGTCAAGAGGTTGGAAAACGAGATCAAGCAAGCATGTCTTGTCGATAAACCAAGGATGGCAAGGCAAGGTGCGTATGATCATACCAATGTATTAGAAAACTATCACCAAGAATTGATTAGTCTGCTGCCATGGCTAGGACCACATATCACCAAACACAGTAACCAGGGGAACGCACTACATATCATAGAGTGTGCGGTGTCGATCGTTGCCAGGGAAATTAAGGATTTTTCGCGGACTATACTGGAAGGCGAGATGGAGCCCTGCACGGGTTGTGCAACCACCTAACCAGCTATCAGAAGAACAATCTCAATGCTCCAGGCAGTTGAAAGAGAGCGTGGGACTATAAAAGAGTCTGCTTGGGAGCTATAGGAGAATGGAGGTGCACGCAGAGTCAGCACGTCACAAGGTTTGCACCCACACACGGAGAGCTGCGCTGCCACGCGGGTAGGCTGGGAAGTGACCGTTGGTGTCACTATTCATGATGGGATGTTCGGTTTGAGGCCAAATGGAGTGGGCAGTGGACATTTAAGACAATAGTTATGGGAAAGATTTTGTAAAATCTACCACCAAGAAAGCATTGACAATTGGGGAGAAAAATCAAATTTGAATTCAAAAGGCACTATAAAACTCCACGGGCTAGCCACGAGACAACACTTGTTCACTTGAGACTTGAGCGGCTGAATAGAGCACAGAGTATTGAGTGCCGAGCGATATTCGAGCCCCTAAGTTCACAAAAAACTACATATAGTACAGACAAGATGATGGATACTAGGGCAGGTTTGGGCTTTGAAGAAGGAACCACTGGTGAGGCTGCGCTGAGCCATATGGTACATGATGTTCCCAAAGATACTGGGGTTGCGCCAGAAATCCCAAAATCACCTTGGATGCCGAGATCGAAAAAAGAGAAGTAGACAATGGGACCAGTCCGCATGTCCCCAAGGAATCTACGGTTTAGTAAGCTATCAATGGGGGGAAAGGGAAAGGTTGTCACCATTGAGACAGATGAAGAGGAGGAGGACTTACAAGCTCTGATTATCGAGGTAGAGGAAGAAGAAGACGTGGAGGCGGACATCCAACTGATGCGCTCTGCAGCAAAATTTCCCGAGTATGTCCCTCCGTGAAAAGGGAAAGCTAAGGTACCAAAGGATCTGGATGCAATGAAGAGTGCACTCTAGAGCCCGCTCCTCCCCGATGGAATTACCTCTAAGGGTCTGCTCCTAGGATGTGTGCCTACCCTAAAATTTGAAGACTAGGACCTCACAGATAGAAAGAAGCTCAAACACTTAGAGACGAAGAACCTAATGAAACAAAATATGGAGGGGCTGGTGATCACATTACAACCACAAAAATGGTTGCGCGGTGTGGAGAAGGCCGGGTTGCTTCATCTATTGTGGATACCACACTTTCACCGCATTCCCATCACTATTTTTGTCATCAGGAAACTGCTTTGCTTGGTGCATGATGGGTACTTATGGCTGGAGGAGCCTATTCCCATCACGACGGATCTCATCCATAGAATTTCTGGACTTCCCTGTAAGGGAGAGGACCCTGTGATGATAGTAGGAAAAAGCGGTGATTTGGCTCTTGTGGAAGCCATGAAGAAAAAATATAAGCTCGAGAAGAAAAAGAGGGGTTACACCATCAACAGTATCAAGGATAAAGGGGTGCGCATAGCCACCCAACTCCTGGCCGGTAAGGTAATGAGAAAATGCTGTGACGATGAAGTACCAACGCCGATAGTTGCATTGGTCGAACAGTGTGTGGAAGGGGTCCAGTTCAACTAGGATGAGTTCCTTTGCGAAGAATTTTTGCTCAACTACAAGGAAGCCCAAAAGTAGGGTAAGACCTTCCACTACACGTGGTTTCTCTTTTCCATCTTGTTGGTAGCAGGAGAACTGCCGGAGGACAGTGAGTTCCCGAGCATTGAGCATGACATACCAGAGGCTGTGAAGTATGCTTCGCTCTAAGCTATCAAGGAAGCGAAGTGGATTCGCGATACAAATATCTTTTGGGTGCTCATGGAGGTGAACATCCAGATGTGGATTAATAGGATGCCGCACCTATCCCCCACAGTGCACAACAGTCTACAGAGTTTTGCAAATTTTAAGGCAGACATGCACAATATTTACATCATGCCAGGGAAGGATCTAGCGCAACAGTGGACAAAGCTCCCATTCGTAGCCACTGACGACGCAATATTTAGAGTGTTAGAGACATGGCCTCCCAAGTTGCGTGCCTCAGATTTGGTGGAGTTGGATAAGACAGCAGCGCAGAAAAGGAAGGATGATGCCAAGCAATGTGTCACCCAACTGACCAAGAGAAGGCACAATGAAAAAGCATCAACCAAGGTTAGGACAACCTGCGAAGTGGCACAGGCAGTCGCGGAGCAAAAGAAGGCAGCCGAAGCAGCCACAACGTAGACAATAGAGGACAAAATAGTGCAGGAAGAGGAGGGCCAAGCAGTGTCTACATGATAGGAGGCAAAGGACACAGACCTTGCAGAAGAGAGCGTGGACCCAGGAACCACCTCGACCCAACTCAAATGGCCGCGCGTCATAGAAAGATCAGGTCCAAGAAAAAAGGTCAAGGCCTCGAAGCTGGCCATCGACCTGATCACCTTAACTGAAGGTGACCTCCATGACATCGGCGAGACGGTTCGCGATGTCACTAGTGAACTTCTCTAAGACTTTATGACGAAGCAGTAGAATGTGTTGTGGGCCCTCAGGATGTAGCTACAGGAGTTAAGGGTGCGGCCCCCTCAGGAAGGTATCCTATCTACCCACATCGCAGTGGGCACTTCAACAGTAGAACAGATGCTACGCACGAGGATGGCCAACACAATAGTGTTGCTAGAAGGAGTGTTGGTATCAGCAGATGCGATGGACTGAATGACAGTTAGCATGATGAAAGGCCTTGGCCTTAATCTAGCTACCCTTCCCAGAGAAACACTCTATCGGCTACAGGATGGAATAAAAACAAAGCTGCGCACCAGGGAGATCCACGTGATTTAGTTTTTGAGTGAGCAGAAGATTAATATAGAACAACATAGCTTGCAACGCGATGAGCTGGTGTCGTAGAACAAACAATTGGTGCAGATGGTAGATGATGCTTGCCGATGCATACTAGAGCTAGCTATCGCAGTAGATCTACTATTATAAGTGCAGATTCATAGTTTACCAAGTGGAGTCCATGATGCTAGAGAAGAAACAACAAAGGTGCAGCTGGAGCTGAATCTCCAAATTGTCAAGCTGTGGTTGACGGCGCAACCTTCCACTCCCCCAGAGGTCAAAGAGCAGAGCGCCAGCACTATTGTAGTAGGGATGGAAGAGATTGGAGGTGCAGTGCGTGACTATATCAGCATGATGGAGCAGGCACTTGAGGTCCTCACGGCGTTGCAGGAGGACCCCAACATTTAGCGGTTGGAGAAAGAGGCATGCGAACTCCAGCAACAATATGACAACATCAGAGGGACTGCACAGATAGTAGTCCTTACTCAGTGGCTTGCAAGGATGCAGCAAGCCAAGGCATTAAAAGAGCAGGTGGATGCAGCGTGCCATAAGGAAGTCATTCTCAAAGCACACGTCCAGCCATGGATTGATGAAGCCTTCACAATCACAGCAGATATCGAAGGAAATCTCACGTAGATTCAGGGGATGCAGGTTTAGATGCAGTGCAACACACTAGAAATAGAGGGCTCAGAGGAAAGAATGCAGCAGGTGCAGTAGGCAGTAGCTCAGTGCATTGTTGACATTCAGGCCATTCGGGACCAGCTGGAGGGACTCCGCGCCAAGATCGCCGTACCAATAGAGTGACTCAAGGTTGAGTCACGATGTTTGTGTTGGGGGCCTGTTGGGCATGGAATCCCCCAAGAGCATGTTTTGGGGCTCAAAGCCCAAGTTTTCGTCAAATATGTTGTAATACTCCGCGAATTATGGGTGCGGAGCACGAAATGTATGTTGAGTCATAGGGTTGTTTGCCCTAAGTTTTCTAATGTAATGTAATGTAACGTCAACCTACCCATGGTCCGCAGACCATGGGATTGTATAAATAGAGTGAGGCTCTAAGTTGTAAGGGAATTAGAGAGAGGTAGATGAGCATGGATGAAGTCTAGAAGATAGCGGATAGAGAAGAAGTGTAATTGTCTTGGGTCGTAGTAGTAGGAAGAGGCTCTGCAGCTAAGTGTGCAAAGGCATAGTAGAGTCTGCAGTTGAGTGCGTGGACCCCTGCAGCTAAGTGCGCAGGGCGAAGTTGAGTCTCTAACCCAAGAAGAAGATTAATAAAGAAAATTTTGATTCTAAATATTGTGTATCTATTTTTGTATGATTTTCTATGCATTTATACTATTTTGTTTATCGCGCACACTTATATGAATACTGAACACTATTAAGTATAGTTGGGCTCATACTGATAAGTTAAGTAATTGGATAATCTCAGGTTAATAGTAAGGAACTTGGGTAATAACATAGATCATGCCTCAAATAGGGTTGCATGAAAGCAGCATTGCAGGCTGCGAGGTACTGATAGGTGCACGTAGCAATGTGTGTTTAGGGTCAAACCGTGGACCACCGAAAAAGCATCAGAAATATCTAGGGTGAGGAAACCTGGTTCTAGCACCCTCCCATACTACTTTGGGTGAGACCTCAGTCCGCGCTCTGCGAACTGTTGCCGAAAGGGCTAGTAGTACTAGGATTTGTTTGGCTAAATCATCTCTAAACCTGGGTCGGGCCCCGATAAGCCAACACATAAGTTACATGGTTTATATGTTATAGCCTATATGTTAGGTTTTAGGGGGTTTTATTGTTATGGAATGGGTCATTTTTTACTAATAAGATGTAATAATACCTAAAGTGGACATGGACTATAAAGGTTATAAATTGGAATGAATTATGGGTGTTAGTAGATATCTCTCTCTCTCTCTCTCTCTCTCTCTCTCTCTCTCTATATATATATATATATATATATATATAATTTAATGGTCAAGTGCTATTGAGACAAGTGATTTTAAGTATCAAGTAATAGGTGCATTAAATGTTATATTATGAGATAAAGGCTTCAAGGGTTAAAATTTCAATATTGAGGGTTGTAGATTTATATTAGGTATTAAAGGGTTTTGGGCTTATGGGTTCAAGACTTATCAGGGTTATATGGATTATGTGAGTTAGGAGTGTGGGAAATTATTAAGTTTTAGAGACCATATGTTACTAATGTTATAATGTTCAAGGGTTGAAGGGGAAGTAGGGATTAAAAATTACAAGAGGGAGCATATATTAGGTTTAAGGATTATTCCCCAAATTTTAGGTTCATCAATTAAACCATAAAGCCAAGGTATTTTTCAATTAGGAGGAGAAAAGACAGGTTTAAATATGGTTGAGTCCCTTGGGGTTAGAATTTAGCATACCCATGAGCTCTCTATAGAAAAGGTGCTTTAATGATGGGTACTTGACCAATTGAGCTAACTCTCAGGGCTAAATACATGCCATGATAAGGACATTAAAAAACAATAAATAATTTCTTCTCCTTGACATTTAGGTTATAATCTTTTTGAATTCTTTGTGTGAGTCATATTTGAGTCTTGGAACAATCCCATATTGTTAATGCATGCATCCACTATAACCATGTCAAATATCAGTGCATACAAGCACAAATTGAATTTTTTTTAACGTTGACCTCATTCACAACCCCCTTTGTGTGGGGTCAATTAATTAAAGCATAATTTCCATCAACTACTAAATATTAAGTGAACTGAATATTTATCTGACCCCAAGAGCATCAAGAAAATTTAACTTGTGACCTATCAATATCAAATTAATTTGCTTTGATGAAAGGTACTCAACTCCTTGAGCTAACCCTCACGGCGAAATACATACCATGATAAGGATAATGAAAAATAAAAAATAATTTCATCTCCTTGACATTTATGTTATAATTTTTTCAAATTTTTTGTGTGAGTCATATTTGATTCTTATAACCCTCCCATACTGTCAATGTATGTATCTACTATAACCATGTGAAATTTCAGTGCATATAAGCATAAACTGAAAGAAATTCAACGTTAGCCTCATTCACAACCCCCTTTGTGCAGGGTCGATTAATTAAAGCATAATTTCCATTGATTGCAAAATGTTGTGAACTGAACATTTACCTGACCCCAAGAGTGATGAGAAAATTGAACCCGTGACTTCTCAATAGAAAATTAAGGTGCTTTGACAAAGGGTACTCGACCAATTGAGCTAACCCTTGGGACTAAACACATACCATGATAAGGATAGTCAAAAGTAATAAATAATTTAATCTCCTTGACATTTATGTTATAGTTTTGTTGAATTCTTTGTGTGAGTCATATTTGAGTCTCATAACTCTCCCATACCGTCACCACATGTATCTACTATAATCTTATCAAATTTCAGTGCATACAAGCACAAACTGAAAAAATTTCAACGTTGGCCCCATTCACAATGCCCTTTGTGTGGGGTCGATTAATTAAAGCATAATTTCCATTGGTTTCTAAATTTTAAGTGAATTGAAAATTTACTTGACCCCAAGAGCATCGATAAAAATGAACCCATGACCTCTCAATAACAATTTACGGTTCTTTGACAATGGGTACTCTATCAATTGACCTAACTGTCGGGGCTAAATACATACCATGATAAGGATATTAAAAAGTAATAAATATGGGGTGGCAGGAGGGGGAGGGATTCTCATTAATCCCGAAGGAATCATTGAATATAGTTATGCTTGGGGGCTAGGCCAAAAGACCAATAACTTATGGAATACTTCTGGGACTAATACTCGCTCATAGAAATGGGATAAAAAAGATTCAGGTGTTAAGAGACTCCATGATAGTTATAAGGCATATGATTAATACTTCAAATTCTAAGATCTCTACATTGAATCAAATCATAATGAGAGCCTAGAACGTGATCCCCGCTTTTGACTCAGTGTCCTTCTATCATGTCTTGAGGGGAAATAATCATGATGCTGACAGACAAGCAAATAAGGCAAGTCATATGGAGGAGGAAAAATCTGTCATTAACAATGTCATGAGCACGACAAAAATAACTTAATAAATTGAAGAGTGTCATGTGTAGGCCAAAAATAAAGCCTCAATGGATAGAATGGAGGTGGAATAGTTGAATCTATCATTCCGTAATGAAATCAAGCTCCACCCTTCTCCCCCTAGCTCTCTCCTATCATCTTCCCCCAACCCCCCCCCCCCTCCCTACCCTTTCCCCCATCCCCCCAACCTCCCTTCCCCTTTCTCCCATACCCCCTCTCCTCCCTCATTTCCCTTCCCTTCCCTATGGCCCCTCCCCATTCTAACCCTAACCTTTACCCTGATCTCCTTCTCCCCATGTTGCATCACCCTGTGCAAGCTCCTTCCATCCATGCAGACTCGTGGCAAGCCGCACACCCAAACTTACTCGAAATGTGGTGTCCCATGGAAATTTGGTACCACACCTATTTCATGAATAAGTCACAGTGTGTGGCCTCATCATTTTAGATCTGGTTCTTGGAGAAATGGGTGGCACAACACCTCAGGCGCATGTCTGGATTTGAGTTTTAAGGAGAAAAATTTAATTCAAATCTTCACTGAGGTTGGGCCCATTTATGGGAGAATTGTGGGATGACTGATAGATCACAGGATCCTGGTGGGAATTTAATGGAGGAGGGTGGATTTATGATGGAATAATCATGGGATCTTGATTGCAACAATATCCTCGCTCATCTCTGCATCACCTCCAGGTCAGGAAATAGGTATAAAGTGCATACAAGTATGTGGGTTTTGTATGTCATAAGGTCTGAGAGTAGGATGGTGGCCTCTGAGAAAGCCTAGTGGGTAGATCTGAGGCTGTTGTATATCAGTTTTAGTGTCATGGAGACTAGGAATTATGATGTGAAGAGAATTAATGAGGGTAGGAAGGTTTGTCTATTTGAGGTTTGGAAGGAAAATCAAGAAATCCTTAGCATAATTGGTAGGTCGCGGGTGTTGGGTTTGGGTCGTCTGGAGTGTTTGCAGTCATACTGGATTTTGGATACTGGGTGGGTTAGTAATTCTCTCTAGAAGAGGGAGGAGAATTGGAGTAGGAATGAGGTGGGGTGATGCATTCTTGCTGAGGAGCAGAGCATTATGTTGTGGGCACGAGAGGGTGCCTGGCTATGGGAGATCAAGGAAAACAATGCCAATTTCTAGAGCACGATAAAGAGTGTGGTTTTGGAAGCCAACATGCAGAGTTCTAAAGACAGTTCATGGTCGAGCATGTGGGGAAGTCATAGGCCAAGGTCAGGTGGGCTGAGAGTTGTTTCCTTGGTGGAAGGGGGCAGATATTACAGACCCTCCTATCTCACCCATGTCCAAGATCATTGGGACCTACGGGAATCACTATTAGAACCTCAATGCAGCATGAATCAACAAATGCATGAGAATATGGACATGTAGGAAAGGGAAATTAAGAAAAAGGAGTGTATTAGGAAATTCAAGGATGAAGTGGACGCTCTGTGTCACCAGGTGGATAATTTGAAGATCAAGGTGGATGCAATAGAGGATGATTTGGAGGCAAATGTTGAAAATAGCAACAAGAAATGCTAAAAATAGAAGTGATAAAAATAACACTGTTATAAATAGCATTTCGGGATACATTCCAATTTTAGTTAGTCCCTGAACTAAAATTGAGAATTAAAATTCGAATTTGATCTTGGCAGTTGTTTGTAAAATAATTAATTAATTCATCTTGAGTTAATTAGTTGTAGAAAATCAAACATGAAGTCTATGTGAAGACATGCAACAATTTCCCCTTTGATTGAGGAAGTTATCCCTTAATTAAGGAGATTAGGATGAGTTGTACTTTGACTTGTAATTAGTTAGCTTAGTTAATTGATTTAAGTCTAGTTATATTAGTTCCAACAGTTTTTGGAACTGATTGTGAGTTCAGTTAGTTAATGCATGCATGCATGTAACTTCTGCACTTCAGATAACTGAATATTCTCTCATAAATAACTCATGCATGTTAGTTCAGTCAGAGACCCAATTGAGATCATATGATGGGACAATGTACTATCAGTTGCAGTAATGTTCCATTGCGGATATCTCTTGCATGCATAAGGAATTCATCCCTTGGAGATTACGCAGTTACTTTTGAGTTTGGCGAGTTGTGTGAGAGGCCAATTCACACAGGTGGCAGCATTGGACCCTAGGAGAAACTGCGCAAGGAAATAGGAGGCTTGGAGGAATGAGGGAAGGCATATGTTGTGTCTATTCAGTCCACAAGCTACATCGAGGGATTGTACTAAGAGTTGGATAGCTTGTGAGCTAAAGCTTTGTGTAATCTGGACATATTTCCACTGGTATAATAATACAAAGATCTAGTTTTTTATCTGAGGCTTTCCCCAGAGTATTCTTCTGTGTTCATGTGTGATTGATTTCTCATTCTCTGTTATATGTGTTCTATTTGATCTTGCTCAAAATCGATTAAGCTTATGCAATTTGTTTGTAGAAGTAGATCAAGTATTTTGCTTTAGTATATTGCATTATCAGGTGATCTACAGTGGGAAATTCTACAACAAATGTGGAGGAAGTGACAAACTAGGGAAATCCCAAGGATTTAGAAGAGGCCTCCCCACGATTGGATCTAAACAAACCAGCCCTTATGGATATTTCACCATCTCTGTATTGTTTTTTTTTTGTTATAAAAATGTTGAACTATAAATGCATATATCTCTTACTTCAATTATGTCGAAGATATAGTTGTAGATATCCCAGAATGGGAAATTTTTGTAACCAGGATAGACATAGCTACTGTAATAGTCTAGAAGGACCAAGAAATTTGTACCATCTTGTCAAAGCAATGAAAAAACAATGTAAAGACCTTATTTTGTTGCGAACGGGTGTGAATTTTTAATATAAACTATACGCATTCTGGTTAGGAAAAAATAATAATAAATAATTTCATCCCCTTGGCATTTATGTTATAATTTTTTCGAATTCTTTATGTGAGTCATATTTTAGTCTCAAAACCCTCCGATAATGTCAATGCATCCATCTTGATGCAGGAGCATCCTACTTCAGAAAATCATTGTATATTTGGTTGACTTAGGGGGTGTGATGTTTTTAATTTATTAATAGGAAATTTGTATATTTTTAATAAATTGAGTGGAAAATATGTGTGAGGTTTTAATTGTAAATATTCTCAATTATGAGAGAATATGAGTGATGATAGACTTGTAAAGATCTCATAGAGATCTTAGGGATTAGGGGATTAGTTGAGTTAAAAGTGGAATTAGAGGATTTTAGGATATGGTTGAGTAGATTATGGGATCTTAACAAGAAATGGTTGCAGATCCTTTTGTATATATTGGTAAGCCTCAAAGGCAGTAGGAGTGTGAGAGTGAGGAATGAGAATAATTCTCATGTAAATATTTTATTAATGAATTATTTTTGAGCTTTAATGTAGATAAGTATTGTGTAGACTTCATTGTTATGTGTTTATTTTTAATTTTGAGGCCCCTTAGATTTGCTGCGTAATGGATGATTTTGTCCATATGTTGGACCAATAAACCACAAGTCTGAGGATCGTGAAAAATTGCAGCTTTGCTGCATCACATCTATTATAACCATGTCAAATTTCAGTACATATAAGCACGAACTGAAAGAAGAAAAAAAAAATCAATGTTGGCCCCATTCACAACCCCCTATATGCAAGGTCAATTAATTAAAACATAATTTCCACTAATTGCTAAATGTTAGTGAACTTAGCATTTTCCTGACACTGAGAGAGTTGATAAAATTGAACTCGTGACCTATCAATAACATATTAAGGTGCTTTGATGTTGGGTACTTGACCAATTATGCTAACCCTCAAGGCTAAATAATACCATGATAAGGACAATAAAAACTAATTAATAATTTCATCTTCTTGAAATTTACGTTATAATTTTGTCGAATTATTAGTGTGAGTCATATTTGAGTCTTGGAACCCTCCCATACCATCAATACATGCATCTGCTACAACCATGTCAAATTTCAGTGCATACAAGCACAACTGAAAAATTTCCTATGTTGGCCCCATTCACACTCCCTTTGTGCAAGGTCAATTAACTAAAGCACAATTTCCACTCTTTGCTAAATTTTGAGTGAATTGAACATTTACCTAACCCTGAGAGCATCAATAAAATTAAACCTATGACCTCTTAATAGAAAATTAAGGTGCTTTCATGATGGGTAATCGACCAGTTGAGCTAGAATCCTCGAGGCTAAATACATACCATGATAAGGACAATAAAAAATAAAAAATAAGTTCATATCCTTGACATTTATGTTACAATTTTATTGAATTCTTTGTGTGATTTTTATTTGAGTCTCAGAACCCTCCCATACCGTCAATGCATCCATCTACTATAACCATGTCAAATTTCATTACATACAAGCAGAAATTGAAAAAATTTCAACGTTGGCCCAATTCACAAACCCCTATGTGCGGGGTTAGTTAGTTAAAGAATGATTTCCACTTATTGTTAAATTTTAAATGAATTGAACATTTACCTAGCCCTGAGAGCATTGAGAGAATTGAAACCATGGCCTCTCAATAGAAAATTAAGGTGCTTTGACAACGGGTACTTTACCCATTGGAGCTAATGTATAAACTTGAATAAGCTTCTATTAGTTTCAAGAATAATATATTCTCTATTGAAAATGGTGAACCACGTGAAGGTGGAAGCTCCATATTGCCCCCCCCCCCCCCCAACCCCAAACATCACTCTCATTTCCCCAGTACCTAGTTTCTCTACTATAAAATATTTGAAAGCAACATAGTAAGAATCAAGCATAGCTATAAACTAAGAAAACAAAAAATTAAGGTAAATGAAAGAGGAAAAATCAACTAAAAACATATAAAACATTCCAATTCATACATTTCTACATTTCGATATCATTAAACTTATTCTTCATCTAAGTCAACATATGTATCATCCAGTTTAGAATTGATGTTGAAAGGATTGGTCATATCAACATCATCATCAATGTAATCATTTCCAATCATATCATTGTCTATATCATCATGAGGAACATTGTGTCCTATGTTTGGTTCGACTTATTGAAGTCCTTCATCTAACAGTATATTGTCGATATCATTTTTGTCTAGAACATTATCTCAATTAACATCTTCTTGAACTCATTTGATGTCTTCGTTTGAAAGATGAACTAACTTCTCCTCTACATCATCTTCTTCCTACTACATTATACTTTATCTTTCTTCCTCCTGGATCATATCTAACAACATATGACCAACCCAAGCTACCTGAAACCTATGAGTAAAATACCTGGTCACATTGGCTTAAAAGAATATAGGGCTCTAAACTTGTCTCAATATTCCTTGTATTAACCATGGTAAATCCATTAGAATGCTCAATAACAACTCTATCTTTATCATGTTCATTCATTCGTATCCTATACCATTTAACGTCCAATAGAACTATTTAGAAGGATTTGAAGTCACACTCAAGTATATATTTCAAATATCCATGGTATCAATTTTTAGACATTGTTCAATGTATGTTACTTCTATAGGAAACATCAGTTACCTGAAACATTCTAGTTACCCACTATCATAAGTATTTATCTTTTCATCCAACTTTTTGATGCGAAATTTGCATCCATTGTACCGCATAGCCTTGTAGTGTTTCAACTACAAGTTGTCAAACACAGAAAAAATGCATTGTCAATTGATAAACATAATTATACCTAGAAATTTTACAAATCAAGAAAACAAACACACCATATACATCAATATAGTATGGGTGGATCTTCTTTCTTTCTTATTTGTTAAATCATTTTCTAAATCAATTTACCTCTCTATAAGATTGTTATATATTTTACCGTGTCGTTCAACTTCTTTGACCAATGTAGCGACAACACCCCATGATAATTTACCATCATTATATTTTTTACAAAATCAACACCTTCATCCAATCAAGATTGTTTGCAGTGTATAAATGTATTGTATCGCACTCTCCTCCGTGTATATTAAAATAAAACAATTCACATATAATTAGTTTCCACAACATATCTTCATAATAATGGATTATGTAGGAAGACTCAAGATTAAATAAGTACAATGTACAAAAAAACAAAAATTCAAATGTGTTATAAATCTCCTCCATCTACTTACATGTCACTTTCCTCATTCTACCTTTCTCCAATAGGTGCCCCCCTTCAAATTTGTTGATGGAGTTGACATCCAAAATGTGACCTAGTACATTAATACTTGTAGTGAATTTAGGAATATATTGAATTATTTAAACAATGGTTTAATGTACCATATATCCCTCTAACATATAACCCTCAAGATGTGCTCTTTGTCTAACCAAAGCCTTCAATGATTTCAAGTGGCTCTAAACCAGCCACATTGACCTTGTGTGTACAGGTCCACACTTTTCTATCTCCTAAACTAGGTACATGAGGTAGTTCTATTGTGCATTGAGAAATGTCAGAGGTAGATATGTTTGCATTTCAGACATTAGACAAGGAATTTGTTTCCTCCAATACTTTATTTCTTATTTATCGATTTCTTTAGATGAGAACCATCTAAAATTGATGTAAGAAAAGGTTTCAACAAAAAATTATATATAAGTACATTACAAGTAAAACACATGGAGTCAAATATAGTTTGCACGACAAATTGAACAAATTAAATTACACTTTGCATATAAATTTCCACTTAACTCATGTATTTACCAAGATGATATATAACATTTTTGACATTTTTGTCAAAGATGTCTGGGAGAGATAGAGGTAGATCATTTTATAACAAAAAAAATGAATATTCATTATTTATTCCTAGATTATTTGTAAAAATGTAACTAATAAATGTTTCACTAATATACAAATATATACACCAAAATAATTACCTTAATCAAGGTATGTAGTCATGAGTTTTTACCTCACCTAATTCACCTTTATTTGTTAGGATATTCTTTATGTTTGAAGAAAATTCAGTGGGAAATTTAAATTTTTCAATGACCTCTTTTACATCCTAGCTTTGTTGCTCTATCAATAACCATGGAAGGGCACTTATATTTTGAACTCCCTCACTATTTGAATGAATCACACTTTTCATTGCATCATTGGCTTCCTTAATGTCATTACAAGTCTTGACGATTTTTTTTTCACTCCTTCCATCTAAGATTTTCCATAATTTTTCTTTTACATTCTTCCAAATGTGCATTGTATCAAACAAATGAACAATTTCTAGGTGATCATAGTAGGGGAGCTTACTAAATTATATGGGATAATTTTTCATTACTTGTGGAGTGCCCGATTATTACTGCCTTCATTATCATGACCTTCAAGGTGAAGCATAATTAAAGATATTACAATAATTCTTGTCAATTAGTACAGTGAACAAAATGCAAAAAAATATAAAATATTCCAAACATTTCATGTATGATACATAGATGATTTGTCGATCCATACCTTGATGATTAATTCTATTATATTGCAATTGCCATAGATGAGGTGTCATTCTCTGTGGTTTTAATCTAGTCTCTTCTTTCCCATTGAAAATATATATATATATATATATATATATATATATATATATATATATATATATATATATATATATATATATATATTTATTTTTATTTTTTTATTTTTTTTCAGTACTTCAATACCTATGGTTCTTAGAGAGGAAGTGCCTATACTCATGAAGCACCTTCTTTCCTAAACTTCTAGAATGGAAAGATTTATCTTAGGACCACAAACTAGACATTCAAATTTACCCTTTGTTTGAAGACATGGATTAAATTATATACCAATTATTTGAATTATGTTATTTAAAAATGATGCATGACATGAAATTCATAAAATTAAACATTATTAAAGTACAATATAACATTATAACATACCAAAAAAATGTGTTAGCCCTGGGGCATCATGAATTTTCCATACGAGCATTGCATGGAATTGAAATTCCCTTTGCACACTTACTGGTATTAATTATCATACATAGTGATGCCCTTCCATAAATAAAGTAACTAATTGATAATAGGCTTGATATATACATTCATATATTTGACTTGGTACTTACTTAATTCATTAACATATAGTACATACTTACTACATATATTGATAAATAAAAAAAATATAAAAAAAAACATATTTATGAAACAAACAAGACAAATGAGATGTTACCATGTTGAAAATTTTATTCTAAACAAATAACTATAACAATCATTTCCAACGTTATCTGCTCCCTCTTTATTGACCTCCATAAAGGAATGTTATTGTTGATAACAAAAGCAAACCACATTGAGTAAGTAGATTTGAGCTTGCCAAATGGATTAACATCATTGGTTTCCAATGAAAGCCTAAGATTATGAGGTTCATCTTTAAAATGTGGCTATATTTCCTCTATATTCTTAATGTAGATTCATATACAAGAATTTGAAGAACACTATCTTTACTTCTATTCTTTGCATGGCAATCATAAACTTTGTTGTACTTTTACACTTGAACAATCGTCACAAAAGTTGAATTATGGGAATATAATGAAGAACCTTGCGAGGGAAATTTTTTGTTACTTGATTGATTCAATATCTGTTGGATAGTTGGCACTGTCTAGATGGCTAGTGGCTGTGAATGTGTTTGCATTGATGTCAATCGATATTAGCATGGTGATTGGGAGTCTAGGAGGAATCCTATGGTAGTTGTAGGCTTCTGGTAGAGAATAATCATAGTAGTAGTCTTATTGGAAAAGACATAAAATGATGAATATGGTGATTGGGAGTCTAGGAGGAATCCCATGGTTGTTGTAATACTCTATAGAGAATCATCATAGTAGCAAGCTTATTGGAGAAGCCATAAATGATTGACTATGTTGGTGGGTTGTTCAGGATTCCAGGCACAAGAAGAAGTGTCAAGCATAAAAAAATGGTAGAGTGTTTACAACCATTTTATAGGTAGTATATGGGCTCAAAACCTACATCAGAACCTCTCCATTATAAATTGTTCTGAAAGAGATTTCCAACAGTGTGGGGAAGTCTAAAAATAGCCTCATGGATCAAAAGTTATGGTCTGCCGAACTCAAGTTCTTGAAGTCCTAAGCAAGCCGAAATATCAGAGATCAGTAGAGTAGAAAGATGAATATCAGAGAATCGGAGTAGGCTATATCGAAGATTATCAAAACCTCGGATCAAGTCATATTGGGATATAAGAAGCTAGAGGCAATCAGAACATTTGAGGTTAGACCATATCGGAATATTGGAACCTCGTAAGTCCTTATGATTGCAACTCATTGAAAGTGTCGAGTTTTGCAAAGGAGTAGAAATACAAAGGATTTCGGTGCAGGACTAGGGACCAAGGAGTCTATTTCTCTCTCCTCAAACAGGACACATGGAAGCTTATGATTGGCCTTAAGAGCTGAAGTGGAAAGTAACATCAGCATGATGTGGCAGTATGGTGGACACATGGTAGCTTGTTTTGGCATTTTTGGTGTCCCAATGGGGAAAATTAGGTTGACACTTGTCACCACTCAAGAGCCACCATATGGATAAATGACGAAAGCATGACATCATCTTGGAGGACAAAATATCAAAGGTTTAGAACCTCATAACTTCTATTCAAATTGAATTTGAAAAGGTTACGATAAAAGGGGCTATGATATTATCTGGCACATGGTCGCATGGAGACCAAAGGAACTAAGGGCTAAGCAGAGGGAGCTAAAACATAATTGTTACTTTGCAAACGTTATGATATTCAGGGGCTCTGATATAATGCTACAATGGTATGCTAAGCCGATGGTCATAGACCCAGTCTTATGAGAAATAAAATGCTCAAGGAGCTAAGCTCCAAGGGACTAAATATATCATAACTGTGTGATATCGTAATGTTTCTTTTGTATGAGTTATGATATGTTGTGGCTCTGATATAACTATACATATAATTAAAATAATTGATGGGCCGAAAGCTAGAGATTAATTGCAAATTAGTGGAGTTGGTTTATGGAGTCAGTGGGATCTACAGAAAGCGTTGAGATAAGGCAACGAGGACAATGATCCACAGAGAAGAACTACATAAATGAAGAAAGCAATTGTCTACTTCCCATGCACATCTTGTAGATTTAAATAAGGAATAGAGTGGCTATTGTTAGATCTTAAGCTATTGTGATCCATAATGTAGCAGACATTGATGCTTTAGATGATGTATTTTTAAAGCACTGGGGAAATAATAAATATCTGCTCTTCTATCATGGTGAATTTGGGAACTTGTAGAGAGATCATGGTGAGCTGCTGTCTGATTTCAATATCAGATTTAATCATCTGTACAGCAGAATGCCAGCAGAAATAAAACCTACCCCTTCTTCTGCAATGCTCACATATGCTAATGCCTTCGGTTCTCAGTTCTGCCTGCTGTTAAGAGAAAGGAGATGTACTTCTTTGGCTGATATGCAAGCTGCAGCCTTTGAAGTAGAAGCCAATATTATGGTTGCAGGAAGACTTGAAGGTGATGATGAATGCAAAAGTCAGGGAGGTGAATCCTCATCATCCTCAAAGCCTGAGATTGATAAATTAGCTAGGATGATTGAGCTTTTGACCTCTAAAGTTTCCAAGTTTAGAGCTGAGCAGCGTTTTGAAGAAGCAGGAGCTCATTGTTCTATTTCTTTTCCAACTCTAGATCCATGTAGACGAACACATGAGCATGTACAGATTTTGCAAAGAAATAGCGCTGCAAACGAAGATCAAAGGGTGAAGACCCTTTGCCAGAATATTGTCATGAAAGAAGTGTATCCTAAGGAGGAGTAGGTCTCTGGTTTGGAAGGCTCTCCTTTCCTAACCAGAGCTGCCTATGAAGAGGCATTGGCCAAGAGCACTGCCCAACAATTTGTTGTGGCTGCAGAACAAGAAATTGCCCAGCAGTGGTAGCCTATAGCAAGAACCTGCCCCTTTCGGCAATCTGAGCCCGAAGTCAGCGCACCTCTCCATGGCTATGTAGATCTGCAAATTGTCCAGCTTGCTGTTGTCCCCAATTCAGTGATTAAAAACGGGGAGGAAAGCTCCCCATCATCTTTTGCTTCTTTGTCTGCTCAAGTGAAGATCCCTCATTGCTGCCCCTTGAAAACTGAGGCAGAACATAATTCGAAGTTCGAGTCTGATACTAATCAAATCAGTCTTGATATTCTCATGCCTGCCCAGTTGGCCCCCACGCAGATTGAAGTGACAGCATATCAGAAGACAGAAGGAGAGGATGCGCAGTCATGGGTTTCCTCCTTGGATGAGGAGTGTTCAAAGGAAGATTCAGGAGCATAAATTATCTCTGTGTCATCTGCACAAGAAAACAATGATGCATCGCTCATATTTATTTTGCAGGCCACAGAAGATAAAAATACGTACACAACATGCATGGTTATCCAGCAGGTGTACAAAGGCTCCCATGAAGAACATCCAAGGAGGAAAATACACAGAGGGGAAATGAAATTTGATCCCTATCTACCCAATAAGCTCAAATGCCCCAAACTGTTCGAGGTAGAGGATCAAATCAATCCAGTCCTGCTGATCCATGATGAACCGGGCTGAGAGCAGGAGAAACAGTTTTGATTGCCCTACCAATGGGCAAATTTTGAGGTTTACATTTTCAAGCTTTTATGTTTGTGATTAAGTTCTTTTACAGTTTTTATGTTGTATGCTTAGTTGACTCCATGCCCAATGGACACTAGGCAATTGTTTTTTAAAGCTTGTTTTGTAGGAAGGCATTGGTCTGTAGTTCTTGAGACCTCGCAGGGAGGATCTCATCCCCAGAAGGAGCCAGTGTTAGCTCTGCTACATAATCCAACATTTGAGGATCAAATGTAGTCCTGATTGGGTTGCTTGCGCACAGAAGGATGCCCAAAAATGGATACAAAGTGCCCCAAAAGCCTTCAAGATCCTCTTAAGGCCTTCACCGATCAAAACTATCGCAAGAGGAAAGCCCTTGGGAAGGCGGAAATAATCTATCGGGAGGCACAAATGCTCTAAAACCATGTAAAAATCAAAGTTGCAGGTTTAAAGGGCCGAATTAATCTCAGCCGTTGGATCTGGCCGATCAACGGTCCAGATCGCATCGGCGGGTCGCAATCAACGGAAGCAGATCAGCGGTATCGACAGTGGCAATGGAGATCAGTGATTAAGCGAGGACCGTTGATCGAGTGCACAGATCAACGGCTCAAGCTGCGTCGGCATTTCGCTATCGGGGCTGCCAAAGAGGACAGGGCCTTCACATATGTTGTGTTCCGATCCGATGGGCCGGACCCGACGGCCATACAACGCTGCACTTTATATTATTTCGGGTCCGCAGCGATCGCCGATATGCTGGACCCGATGGCCATACAACACCCCGTTTTATATCATTTCGGGTCCGCGGCAGTATCGCTATCGGCAGGGGCTTTACCATATGTTATGTTGCGATGCGATAAGCTGGACCCGATGGCGCTATAAGTTATCTTTAATCAATTATCGGGTCCGGGGTGATTTCGCTATATCCATTTTTGGGCATCCTCACGTTGCATCGGCATTTCGCTATCGAGGCTGCCAAAGAGGACAGGGCCTTCACATATGTTGTGTTCCAATCCGATGGGCCAGACCCGACGGCCATACAACGCTGCACTTTATATTATTTCGGGTCCGTGGTGATCGCCGATATGCTGGACCCAATGGCCATACAACACCCCGTTTTATATCATTTCGGGTCCGCAATAATATCACTATCGGTAGGGGCTTTACCATATGTTATGTTGCAATGCGATAAGCCGGACCTGATGGCGCTATAAGTTATCTTTAATGAATTATCGGGTCAGGGGTGATTTCGCTATCGGCATTTTCTAATGGTCGGGGCCTTTACATGTGACATGCCTCCGTCCCGATTAGTCGGACCCGATATGTTTCCAAAGCAGAATGGCATAATATTTGAGGTCTGCCAAAGCTATTTTTATTGATTTTGGGGCATTTTTACATGTATTTTCAAATACAAAGAAACAGAGGGATTGGACGGCTCTGATATGTAATTGCGACCCGATAGGAAAGTTATGCACGCATTAACCTTTGGTATTCAAAAATGGCAAGGTGGGCGGTATTTTTCAGTGGCACGGAGCTGTTTAAAGCAAGCATGCAGCAGTACAGTGCAACAGGCAGCCGCATTGAACTAACAGAGTGGCCGAAGATTGAAAAGGACAGCCTCGAGCGGATCACTGCATTTATCAGTTATGGGGCGTCTTTTAGTTAATGCTCCAGCTGCCAGATAAGGACCAAAAAATATCAAAGAAGATCAATTTTGTTTACCGTCACAGTAATGCTATAGCAGAGACCCATACCTAACAGTTAGAGCGGTTGGTGATCCTTTATGATTCCTCCATGCATAGGCTAGCAGAGATATTTTGTATTGTAACACTATATATACTCAGAACACAAATGTAATCAGGGGGATTAGTGTTAGATGAAGAGAACCCTGTTGTAAGGTTCAACTTCTGGAGACTGTAACTACTTTGTAACCTACAGCGTCTGGTCTTCATTTCCAGCTAATGCAAGCTTCTTTTGTTGTTTATTGCTCACTTTCCACTTCTCTTTCTTGTTCCAGGCTGTGCCTGTTTGCATTTGTTCTATTGCTGTGAATGTTTAGCATCAGAGGGGATGTCATCCTACCTCTGTGTTAGGATTTAGCATGTATCATAGAACATGTGTGCAGGTTTCTGTTGTTTAATGCATAGAGAGCTGTCATCCCGTCTGTGCATTAGAAACTAGATTTACAGACCTCTTAACTGGTTGCAGCTGGCCATCACGGGGTCCTGTGCATTTGCTGGTGTGGTCAGTCTTCTCCATTATCACCTTATCCTCAAACTGTGAGTAATAAGTGATTAAAAGCCTTGTAGTCTGGGGGTGTTCACCCATGTCTGGGGTCAATCATAGTAGAAGTGGTTATCTGGCTTGAATATGCATCATTTGTTCCATTCATCCACCATTTATCCAACTATATTTGGTTGAATTTGTAATGTTCCCGAGCATCACCGATATGCAACCTAGGCGAGTTTCTTGGGGTGATAACATTAAATGGCACCGTTGCTGGGGAGAGGAGAATTGAAGCTCAGCTTCCCTGGGAGACGACACAGCTTCAAGCTTTGATGATAGACAAGGTTTGAGCACAAAATTTGGTTGTAATCATCTGTCTGGCGACTCCACATTGCAGTTCTGGTCTAGTTCGTGAAGCATGCTCGGAGAAATCTTCAGAAATCACTAGCTGGCCAATGCCTGATCCTGAGAAGATCGATAAGTAGAAGAAACTTTGTGGAAGGGAGCATCAGGATCAGGTAAGCCTTAAAGAATTTTTCTATCTCTGCTGTTGAAGTATTTCCTTCAGAGATTCATTCAGCTCCTTCCTCCATTCATTTCCCTTTTGGATCTCAGTTGAAAGAAGCATCCATGTTGTCTATCGTTTTCCTCTGTCTCTCCTATCCTCTTTATTGATTCATATCACTCAGTTTACCAGTATATTTTTACCTTACCTCAATCATGGCAGGCCAGCAAGCCCTTTCAAAGATAGAATGAATAGTTGCGGCTAGGTATGCACCTTTGGTCTTGCCTACCCCTTTGAATGCCATGCCTGTAGGAGATTATATGGAATATATGCCTAAGTTTACTGGTGTAGAAGGAGTATCAGCTGAAGAGCACCTCGAATCTTTTTATTGTTACGCTGATAATCTTCATATCAATGAAGAGGATGTTTGGATGAGGGTTTTTGTTCAAAGCCTAGGTGGGGAGGCTAGAAAATGGTTTAGAGATTTACCCCCTAGGTCCATTGCAGACATTGATGCTTTAGATGATGTATTTTTAAAGCATTGGGGAAATAATAAAGATCTTCTCTTCTATCATGATGAATTTGGGAACTTGCAGAGAGATCATGGTGAGCTGCTGTCTGATTTCAATATCAGATTTAATCATCTGTACAGCAGAATGCCAGCAGAAATAAAACCTACCCCTTCTTCTGCCATGCTCACATATGCTAATGCCTTCGATTCTCAATTCTGCCTGCTGTTAAGAGAAAGGAGATGTGCTTCTTTGGCTGATATGCAAGCTGCAGCCTTTGAAGTAGAAGCCAATATTATGGCTACAGGAAGACTTGAAGGTGATGATAAATGCAGAAGTCAGGGAGGTGAATCCTCATCATCCTCAAAGCTTGAGATTGATAAATTAGCTAGGATGATTGAGCTTTTGACCTCTGAAGTTTCCAAGTTTAGAGCTGAGCAGCGTTTTGAAGAAGCAGGAGCTCATTGTTCTATTTCTTTTCCAACTCCAGATCCATGTAGATGAACACATGAGCATGTGCAGATTTTGCAGAGAAACAGCGCTGCAAACGAAGATCAAAGGGTGAAGACCCTTTGCCAGAATATTGTCATGAAAGAAGTGTATCCTGAGGAGGAGGAGGTCTCTGGTTTGGAAGGCGCTCCTTTCCTAACCAGAGCTACCTATGAAGAGGCATTGGACAAGAGCGCT
Source organism: Pinus tabuliformis (assembly GCA_031772625.1). Taxonomy (NCBI): domain Eukaryota; kingdom Viridiplantae; phylum Streptophyta; class Pinopsida; order Pinales; family Pinaceae; genus Pinus; species Pinus tabuliformis. Next base: position 520,708,862 of record CM062814.1, read on the forward strand.
GCTCAACAATTTGTTGTGGCTGCAGAACAAGAAATTGCCCAGCAGTGGCAGCCTACAGCAAGCACCTGCCCCTTCCAACAATCTGAGCCCGAAGTCAGCGCACCTCTCCATGGCTATGCAGATCTGAAAATTGTTCGGCCTGCTGTTGTCCCCAGTTCAGTGATTAAAAAGGGGGAGGAAAGCTCCCCATCATCTTTTGCTTCTTTGTCTGTTCAAGTGAAGATCCCTCATTGCTTCCCCTTGAACACTGAGGCAGAACATAATTCGAAGTCCGAGGCTGATACTGATCAAATCAGTCTTGATATTCTCATACCTGCCCAGTTGGCCCCCACGCAGATTGAAGTGACAGCATACCAGAAGACAGAAGGAGAGGATGCACAGTCATGGGTTTCCTCCTTGGATGAGGAGTGTTCAAAGGAAGATTCAGGAGCAGAAATTATCTCTGTGTCATCTGCACAAGAAAACAATGATGCATCGTTCATATTTGTTTTGCATGCCACAGAAGATAAAAATAGGTACACATCATGCATGGTTATCCAGCAGGTGTACAAAGGCTCCCATGAAGAACATCCAAGGAGGAAAATACACAGAGGGGAAATGAAATTTGATCCCTATCTACCCAATAAGCTCAAATGCCCCAAACTGTTCGAGGTAGAGGATCAAATCAATCCAGTCCTGCTGATCCATGATGAACCGGGCTGAGAGCAGGAGAAACAGTTTTGATTGCCCTACCAATGGGCAAATTTTGAGGTTTACATTTTCAAGCTTTTATGTTTGTGATTAAGTTATTTTACAGTTTTTATGTTGTATGCTTAGTTGACTCCATGCCGAACGGACACTAGGCAATTGTTTTTTAAAGCTTGTTTTGTAGGAAGGCATTGGTCTGCAGTTCTTGAGACCTCACAGGGAGGATCTCATCCCCAGAAGGAGCCAGTGTTAGCTCTGCTACATAATCCAACATTTGAGGATCAAATGTAGTCCTGATTGGGTTGCTTGCGTACAGAAGGATGCCCAAAAATGGATACTCCCAAAAGCCTTCAAGATCCTCTTAAGGCCTTCACCGATCAAAACTATCGCAAGAGGAAAGCCCTTGGGAAGGCGGAAATACTCTATCGGGAGGCACAAATGCTCTAAAACCATGTAATAATCAAAGTTGCAGGTATAAAGGGCCGAATTAATCTCAGCCGTTGGATCTGGCCAATCAACAGTCCAGATCGCATCGGCGGGTCGCAATCAGCGGAAGCAGATCGGTGGTATCGGCAGTGGCAATGGAGATCAACGATTAAGCGAGGACCGTTGATCGAGTGCACAGATCAACGGCTCACGCTGCGTCGGCATTTCGCTATCGGGGCTGCCAAAGAGGACAGGGCCTTCACATATGTTGTGTTTCGATCCAATGAGCCGGACCCGACGGCCATAAAACGCTGCACTTTATATTATTTCGGGTCCACGGCGATCGCTGATATGCTGGACCCGATGGCCATACAACACCCCGTTTTATATCATTTCGGGTCCGCAGCAGTATCGCTATTGGCAGGGGCTTTACCATATGTTATGTTGCGATGCGATAAGCCGGACCCGATGACGCTATAAGTTATCTTTAATGAATTATCGGGTCCGGGGTGATTTCGCTATCGGCTTTTTCTAATGGTCGGGGCCTTTACATGTGACATGCCTCCATCCCGATTAGCCGGACCCGATATGTTTCCAAAGTAGAATGGCATAATATTTGAGGTCCGCCAAAGCTATTTTTATTGATTTTGGGGCATTTTTACATGTATTTTCAAATACAAAGAAACAGAGGGATTGGCCAGCTCTGATATGTAATTGCGACCCGATAGGAAATTTATGCATGCATTAACCTTTGGTATTCAAAAATGGCAAGGTGGGCAGTATTTTTCAGTGGCACGGAGCTGTTTAAAGCAAGCATGCAGTAGTACAACGCAGTAGGCAACCGCATTGAACTAACAGAGTGGCCGAAGATTGAAAAGGACAGCCTCGAGCGGATCACTGCATTTATCAGTTATGGGGCGTCTTTCAGTTAATGCTCCAGCTGCCAGAGAAGGACAACAGAATATCAAAGAAGATCAATTTTGTTTACCGTCACAGTAATGCTATAGCAGAGACCCATACCTAGCAGTTAGAGCGGTTGGTGATCCTTTATGATTCCTCCATGCATAGGCTAGCAGAGATATTTTGTATTGTAACACTATATATACTCAGAACACAAATGTAATCAGGGGGATTAGTGTTAGATGAAGAGAACCCTATTGTAAGGTTCAACTTCTGGAGACTGTAATTACTTTGTAACTTGCAACGTCTGGTCTTCATTTCCAGCTAATGCAAGCTTCTTTTGTTGTTTATTGCTCACTTTCCACTTCTCTTTCTTGTTCCAGGCTATGCATGTTTGCATTTGTTCTATTGCTGTGAATGTTTAGCATTAGAGGGGCTGTCATCCCACCTCTGTGTTAGGATTTAGCATGTATCATAGAACATGTGTGCAGGTTTATGTTGTTTAATGCATAGAGAGCTGTCATCCTGTCTCTGCATTAGAAACTAGATTTACAGACCTCTTAACTGGTTGCAGCCGGCCATCACGGGGTCCTGTGCATCTGCTGGTGTGGTCAGTCTTCTCCATTATCACCTTATCCTCAAATTGTGAGTAATAGGTGGTTAAAAGCCTTGTAGTCTGGGGGTGTTCACCCATGTCTGGGGTCAATCATAGTAGAAGTGGTTATCTGGTTTCAATATGCAGCATTTGTTCCATTCATCCACCATTTATCCAACTATATTTGGTTGAATTTGTAATGTTCCCGAGCATCACCGATATGCAACCTAGGTGAGTTTCTTGGGGTGATAACAGGTTTAGAACCTCATAACTTCTATTCAAATTGAATTTGAAAAGGTTACGATAAAAGGGGCTATGATATTATCTGGCACATGGTCGCATGGAGACCAAAGGAACTAAGGGTTAAGCAGAGGGAGCTAAAACATAATTGTTACTTTGCAAACGTTATGATATTCAGGGGCTCTGATATAATGCTACAATGGTATGCTAAGCCGATGGTCATAGACCCAGTCTTATAAGAAATAAAATGCTCAAGGAGCTAAGCTCCAAGGGACTAAATATATCATAACTGTGTGATATCGTAATGTTTCTTTTGCATGAGTTACGATATGTTGTGGCTCTGATATAACTATACATATAATTAAAATAATTGATGGGTCGAAAGCTAGAGATTAATTGCAAATTAGTGGAGTTGGTTTATGGAGTCAGTGGGATCTACAGAAAGCGTTGAGATAAGGCAACGAGGACAATGATCCACAGAGAAGAACTACATAAATGAAGAAAGCAATTGTCTACTTCCCGTGCACATCTTGTAGATTTAAATAAGGAATAGAGTGGCTATTGTTAGATCTTAAGCTTTTGTGATCCATAATGTAGTAAGCTTGTCTTCCAAATTAATCGCATCAATATTATTTGGTCGACGTTTCGAACCAGCTAATGTGGTTCATCATCAAAACAAAGATGAAAAAATCCAAATATCTTAATGAATAAATAGCAAGGATGCATTAAGGATCAGAATTAGCCATTAGGAGATTAGTTATTTAAATAATAAAATTAGTATAATTTTATTTTTAAAATCCATTCAAATGACTAGTTGTTATAAAATTAATCGTTAATTATATTTAAATATTTATTAATATTGAAAATATATTATAATAACCCATTAAGAAATTAATAATTAATAAAATAAAAAGACCAAGTCAAAACATATTAATAATATAAATTAATAAATCAATAAATGAAATAATAATAATATATGAAATTATTATATATATTATTTATTTATTACTAATCTTTAGGTTATTATATATATATATATATATATATATATATATATATATATATATATATATATATATATATATATATATGTGACTAACTTTATTCTTATTTCAATAGTTATATAAAAATAAAAGTAATATTTGAGAAATTATCTAAAAGTAAAATAATTATTTTCAAGAGTGGCTAGTCCCAAGTACTTTCAAGCTCTGTGAAGCAATGAATAAGCATGGGAAATCATGGTAGAGTGTGTAGGTTGATTGAAGATTAAATTATTAGTATGGAGGTTTACACAGGGAGTCAACGAAGAAATCAGAAGCCCATTCTTATGTTTAATGCAACAATAGATTTCATCAATCAGGGACAATAGTAGCAGTAAGAGGCATAGAGAGGTACACTCGGGCAGTGTGGAAATAGTCAGTAAAGAAAACATTGTGTATTGTGCATGAGATGATCAAAGCAAACAATTTCCATCGAGAAAAGAGGGTAGTGTGTATCGTTGAATTGTTGAGAAGTGTGAGTAGAGAGTGTGCTATGAAACGAGTACTAGAGCAGGGCTTAAAGGTGTGTAGTAGAGAGCTTATGTGAGAGAAGGCATTGTGCTGAGGATATGTTGTTATGAGAAGAGGGTAAAGTGAACTTGTATGAGACCAAAGGGAGTCTCTAGAACTGAAGTGGATCGAGAGTAGAAGTTGTTTATGTAACCAACCAGATTGGTATTTTTGATAATTGTATATGTCTCTGTTTTCAGTTTGAAAATTGTATGAAATAGTAGAACAATGGAAAGAGAAGGTTGTAGCCTATATTTAGAAGAGGTTGGTGCTTCTTGGCAAGTTGGTACATGCGAACCTAAGGGGGTCGATGCCTCCTATGAGTGGGTGCTCACAAACAAACTAATGTAATTAAGTAGGTGCTTAATTTACATCATAAACAAACAAAAAATTGGTGGTTTTTTCCCTCTAGGTTTCCATGTGAAAACATCGATGTCAATATGTGTGTGATGCTCATGTGATAGGTTTTATGAACATAATAATTCTTAAACTTTTTTCTCACTTTATTTATGAATGAATTCTCTCATAAATAACAAAAAAAAGGCATATTCAGGAATTGTTTTTAAGAATCTCACTATTATTGATTCAGCCTCCCCCCCCGCCCCCTTCAGTAATTTCTTATTCCAAAAATTGGTATCAGAGTGAAGTTCCTTCAGGAACAATATAACCACTGGAAGGTATATCCATAAGGAATTATGTCTAGGGAAGAGAGTCAAGAGGTTTAGTCAAGCAGAATACCAGTCTTTGATGGGACAAACTATGCCTTTTGGAAAGTAAGGATGGAAGTTTATTGTATGTCCCTGGGAATAGATGTTTGGACTTCAGTGCTAGTACACTACAATGTCCCTGATATTCCTCCCACTGATGTAGATGGTAAATAATTGTATGGAAATAATGCTAAAGCCAAGAATTCCATTCTCTTTGGTCTTAGTCAATCAGAACTTGTAAAGGTTATGCATTGTAAGTTTGCTAAGGATGTGCAGATAAAGCTTAATCAAAGTCAAGTAGGTTAAACTTCAAACCTTTAGAATGAGGTTTGAGAGCTTGAGAATGAATGAAGATGAAAGCATAGCAGAATACTTCCTCAAAGTTGATGACGTAACAAATATGATTAGAGGACTTGGTGAAGAGGTCAAGGAAGAGATGATTGTTCTGAAAGTCTTAAGATCTCTTCCCATGAGATTTAATGTCAAAGTCTCAGCTATTGAACAAATGGCTAATTTAAAGGATCTTAAGATGGACCAGTTGCTTGGTACTCTCACAACTTACGAGATGAGAGTAGGAAGAGAGAATTTTGAACCTAAGGAAGAATCATTCAAAGTATCCAAAAAGGGAAAGGAGCACAAATATCATCATGACTGCTCTAGCTACGAATCTGATAAGGCGTTGGCTCAATTAGATAGGAAACTAAAGCGTGGCTTGGGAAAATATAAAGGGAAGTTTCCATCTAAATTTTTTCACTGTGGAAGAGTTGGACATTTTTCATCCAAATTCCCTTACAAAGCAAGGGCTAAAGAGGAAGATGATCAGAAACTTGGAAACAAATCTTAGAAACATCAGAAGAAAAAGTTCTATAAGAATAAGGGGTTCTACTCCAAAGAGGATAGCTTAGCACCAGAGCTAGAGAATGAAAACTCTTCAGAGGATGACTCAGATAAGTATTTACTTATGGCTTTTGGAAAAGACTCCAAGAAACAAATTATTCTTGACTCTGAAGAGGAAGAAGAAGAGGAAGGAGTAGTGGACCTTGAAAGGTAACTCATCAATGCTCTTGATGAGTTAAGGAAAGAAAGGAAAAAGAATAAGTAGTTGAAGTAACAACTACAACGTGCTAAAGAAGGTATGTATAACTCTGATAATGAGGAGTTTATTTATCAAAAAGAAAAACTTGAAGAAGTTATTAAGAGAAAAGATAGATTATTCCTTATGTCAGAAGAAAACCAAGGAACACGTGAGAAACTAAAAGAAGAGAAAAATCAATTGAAACATGAGTTTCTCAAAATAAGGAAGGAAACAATCTCAAAAACATGCAAAAATGGAATTTTGTCTTTGAAAGTTAAACTAGGCGAAGCTAAATGAAAGGAAGAGGTTCTTCAAATTTAATCCATGAGTGGGAAGAGAACTGCCAGATTCTTGAGGCAGAGGTTATCTCTTAAGAATGGATCTTGAGGGAATAAAGATCATGAAGGGTTTAAATGAAAAAATTTCAGAAGGCACAAGGAAACTAGATCAGACTCTAAATAGCCAAAGGTCCTCAGGAATCAAAATAAGTATGGGATACTCAAAGAAACAGGAATATTCTAGAGAGAAGATAAACTTTAGGTCCACAGGATTCAAACAACCGCAAAGATATGCAAAAAATCATCAATAAGGAATCAATGAAGACAAGAGAGCAGTAGGGCAAAGAGGATATCATCAATGGAGAACGAATAAATTAGCCAGAAAACCAAGGTACCTTCATGCACAAACTCATAAGAATTCCAACAATAGGCATTCCCTTTTATTTTATGGTCATTTTTATAAGTGTCATATCTTTGGACATAAATTTGTTGATTGTAGAAGGATCAAATTAGAAAGAGGTGAAAGTTCTAGATATAATAAGTATCAGAATTTTAGATCTCAAAAATCTCCTCTCAGAGATCGAAATGCCTTCTCTCCCCTATTAAGTGAAGTAGAATGTTTCAAATGTAATAATTTTGGTCAAAAATCAAGTGAGTGTAGAGGCAGGTTTGAATACCTATATAAGTTCCACAATATTAGACAATCAACTATCCAACAGGATAAGGGGAGATGGAAAAAAAATACTAAAAAGTGAATGCAATGTGGAATCACTCTATCAGCCCATAATCAAGAGAATATATGGTATGTGTATAGTGGTTGTTCCAAGCATATCATTGGGGATAAATGAAATTTTTTGTTGCTAAAAGAAAATGACAGAGGGAATAATGTCACTTTTGGTAACAATGCTCCAACAAGAATTAAGGGCAAAGGCATAGTCAATCTTGATCAAAATACAAAAGCACAAAATGTGTTGTATGTGGAAGGTATCAAGAAAAAGTTTCTTGTGTTAGCCAAATGTGTGATAATGGCTATGATGTGACCTTTTGATCCAAGGATCGTGAGATATGCAACATGAAAAACGGAAAGTTGGTGGGAAAAGAAATCAGAACCCACAATAATGTATATGTGTTTGATGATTCTAGAGTTAACTTCTATTTAAGAAAAACAAATGAAGCATGGTTGTGGCACATGAGGCTTGGACATATGAATTTTGACAGTTTGATCAAGTTAGCAAGTTGGGAGTTGTGAGAGGATTACCAAGGGTGTCAAGACCTTAGAACTCAATCTGCAAGTCATGCCAATTCGGCAAGAAAACTAGGACTTATTTCAAGTAAAAAGATCTCTCCTCATCTAGACCACTAGAGCTCATTTACAAAAATATTTGTGGCCCAACTAGAGAAAACAACCCCAAAAGGAGAATGGTATTTAATGCTCCTCATTAATGATTTTACCAGGGCCACTTGGATTGTGCTCTAGAAAAGTTGAAAGAATTTAAGCATTTTAAAAAATTTAAAGCTCAAGTAGAAAATGAGAAAGACTTAAGGATAAAATTCTTAAGATCAGACAGAGGAGGAGAGTACACTTCAAGAGAGTTCGAAGAATTTTGTGAATAACATGGCATCAGAAGGCAGTATTCGGTGGCTAGAACTCCACAACAAAATGGAGTAGTGGAGAGAAAGAACAAAAAAAACTAGGAAATGGCTAGAGCAATGTTGGATGAAGCATATGTGTCTCACATATTCTGAGGAGAAGCAACACATGCATCAATGTATCTGTCAAACATAACTCAACTCAGGCTTAATAGTAATAAAACTCCCTATTACTTGTGGAAGGGAAGACCTGCATTAGTTAAACACCTCAAAGTGTTTGGGAGCAAGTGATTTATAAAAGGGAACGATAAGAATATTGAAAAGTTTGACTCTCATACTGACGAGGGAATATTACTTAGGCGCTCTTCTCAAAGTAAAGGATATAAGTGTTACAATAAGAAAACAAAGAAGATTTAGGATTGCATTGATGTGATAGTAGATGAAATAGCTTCACAACCTGATTATTTTAAATAAATATGAATTCAGATGGTGAAGAAAATCCAGATATGAGGTCTGTAGATCTAGAAGAAATAGATTCAGATAGTGAATGTGAGGAAGTAGGCATAGCTCCAAGGCCAAAGACACCATCCAAGTATGTGCATAAATAGAATATAGAGAGATAGATACTTGGAGATCAAAGACATGGTGTTCAGACTAGGAGAAAACTTGTTGGCAGTTCAAGTTGTGCAAATTTGGCTCTATTTCCATAGATTAAACCCAAGAATCTCATCCAAGAAAGTGAGGACAAGTTCTGGGTCTATGAATGAAAAAATTGACCAAATTGAAAAGAATGACACTTGGGAGCTGGTTCCAAGACCAAAAGAGAAAAAATTTATTGGAACCAAATGGGTTTTCAAAAACAGGCTGAATGAGTTGGGTCAAGTAATCAGAAACAAGGCTCGATTGGTCTGCAAAGTGTATGGCCAAATAGAAGGGGTAGATTTCAAGGAAACCTTTGCACCAGTACGAAGACTGGAAGCTATCAGAATTTTTCTTGCCCTTTCCAATCATAAAAACATCAAGGTATATCAGATGGATGTGAAGTCTGCATTCCTCAATGGAGATCAGGAAGAAGAAGTTTACATTGAGCAGCCAGAAGGATTTATACTCACCACAGATGAAGGGTTTGTGTGTAAATTGAAAAAGGATCTATATGGGCTAAAACAGGATCCCAAAACTTAGTACAAAAGATTGGATAAATACTTTCAGCAACAAGGCTTTAAAAGGGGTACTATTGACAATAATTTATGCATAAAATATAAAGGATGCCATCTACTAACTATAGTAGTGTATGTGGATGATATAACCTTTGGTAATGACAAGGAACAATTGGGGTATCAATTTGCAAAATATATTCAGACAGAGTTTGAAATTTCCATGATCAGAGAGCTATATTTATTCCTGGGATTGAAAATCTCTTAGTCTACATGTGGAGTTTTTATCTCTCAATCCAAATACCTTTGAGAAACTTTGAAGAAGTTCAAAATGGAAGATTGCAAGACAATGAGCACACCTTTGGTTACAAACGTCAAATTATGGAAAGAAGATGAGACACCATTGATAAATCAGACTGAATACAAATCCATGATAGGAAGCTTATAGTATCTTATAGCTTCAAGGCCATATATCATGAAAGTTGTGGGTCTTATGGCCCGATTTCAGGCCTTCCCTCATGAAATTCATGTTGTTGTTGTCAAAATGATTTTCAAATATCTTCAAGGAAGAACAAAACATGGATTGTGGTATGCTAAAAAAAATACTTTAAATTGAAGGCTTACACTATTGTTGATTGGGTTTGGCAGTCTTGCTGACAGGGAGAGCACCTTTGGTGCAAACTTCTTCTTGGGAAAATGCTTGGTGTCATGGGTCAACAAGAAACAAGCGTCCATTTCTTCTTTCGACTATTGAAGTAGAGTATATTTTTGTTGCTACCTGTTGCACACAAATTATATGGATGAAGTAGAATTTAAAATATATTTAGGTAGATTTGATTGATCCTATTCTAATTATGTGATATAATACAAGTATCACGACCTTCTCTACAAATCTATTCATGCATTCAAATACTAAACATATTCCTATCAAGTTCCATTTCTCAAGGGAACAAGTTGTAGCAAATGTTGTTAGACTTGAATATGTGGCAACTAAAGAGCAACTTGAAGATATATTTACTAAGCCATTAGCAAGAGAACCCTTTGAATATCTCAGGTAGCAGATAGAAGTTGTGACTCCTCCTTCCAAATGACTCCATTTTGGTAGGTGTTGGGAGCTACTCATGATATGGGAACAATGGAATAGTAGGACATAGTGGTTTAGGGGGAGTATTCAAGAAGTATTCTTTTCCATTAATTCCAAAGGGGGAGAATATTACTTGGACATCAAAGAATAACATGCCTAGCTTCAGGGGGAGCTTATGGTGTTGCCATCAATTCCAAATTGGGAGATTGTTGGACAGTTGGCATTTTCTAGATTTCTAGTGGTTGTGAATGTGTGGCATTGATCTCAACTAGGATTGACATGGTGATTGGGGGTCCAGGAGGAATCCTATGGTGGTTGCAGGTTTCTGGTAGAGAATTATCACAGTAGAAGAATTATTGAAAATCCATAAAATGATGACTATGTTGATTGGGAGTCTAGGAGGAATCCCATGGTTGTTGCAGTGCTCTGTAGAGAATCATCATAGTAGCAATATTACTAGATAAGCCATAAAATGATGACTACGGTGGTTGGGAGTTCAAGATTCCAGGCACAAGAAGAAGATTCAAGGAGCAATGAATGGTAGAGAATTTGAAACCATTTTATAGGTAGAATATGGACTCATAAACTACATCAGACCCTCTCCATTCGAAATTTCTCTGAAAGATCTTTCCAAGAGTGTGTGGAAGTCTGAAAATGGCCTCCTAAATCAAAATTTATGGTTTGTTGAACTCAATGTCTTGAAGTCCTAAGAAAGTCAAAATATTGGAGGTCAGTAGAGTGGAAGGATGAATATTGGGGCATCAGAGCAGGCTATATCAGAGGTCAGAGAATATCACTACCTAAGAGCAGGTCAAATCGGGATATGAAAAGCTAGAGGCCATTGAAAAATCAGAACATCAGAGGATGGACCATATCGAAATATCAGAACCTCGTAAGTACCTATGATTGCAACTCATTGAAAGTGTCGAGGTTTAGGAAGGAGTAGAAATATAAAGGATTTTAGTGCAGGACCAGGGACCAAGGAGGCTCTTTCTCTCTCCTCAGAAAAGACATTTGGAAGCTTGTTATTATCCTTGAGAGCTGAAGTGGTAATTGACGTGAGCATGATGTGGAAGTACGGTGGATACATGGTAGCTTGTTTGGCATTTTCAGTTGCCTAATGGGGAAAATTAGGGTGACACCTTTCAAGAGGTGCCATGTGGAGAAATGATGAAATCATGATGTCATCTCAGAGGGAATCATATCAGAGGTTGAGTACCTATTAACTACAATGCAAATGGCATTTGAAAAGGTTACGATAGAAGGGGCTTTGATATTATCTGGCACATGGTCGCGTGGAGACCATAAGAACTACGGGCTAAGAATAGGGAGCTAAAACACAATCGACACTTTGAAAAAGTTATGATATTCAAGGGCTTCGATATACTACTATAGTGGTATGCTAAGCCGATGGTCATAGGCCTGGTCTTATGAGAAAGAAAACAGTCAGGGAGCTAAGCACCAAGGGGCTAAATGTATTAGAATTGTGTGATATCGTACCATTTATTTTGTATGAGTTATGATATGTTGTGTCTTCGAGATAACAGTGCAGAGAATTTAAATAATGGATGAGCTGGTAGTTAGAGATTAAGTGAAAATCAGTGGAGTTGGTTTATGGAGTCAGTGGGATCTACAGAAAGCGTTGAGACAAGGAAACAGGGAGGATGAAGAAAGAAATTGTCTACTTCCCATGCACATCTTATAGATTTAAATAAGGAATAGAGTGGCCATTCCTGGGTAATTTCAAGATTTTTGGAGCAACGAATAAGCATGGGAAGTCATGGTAGAGTGTTCAGGATGACTGAAGATTAAATTCTTAGTATGGAGGTCTACACAGGGAGTCAGTGAAGAACTCAGAAGCCCATTATTATGTTTAATACAATAACAGAGTTCATCCACTAGACACAACAATGGCAGTAGGAGACATACATAGGCACACTCGGCAACGTGGTAATAGTCAGCAGAGACAACATTGTGAAGTGTGCATTAGATGATCAAAACCATCGATTGCCATCGAGGAAAGGGGGTAAGTGTGTGTAGTTGAAGTGTTGATTAGTGTGAGCAGTGAGTCTGTTGTGAAACGAGTGTAAGAGCAGAGCTGAAAGGTGTGTAGAAGAGAGCCTACGTGAGAGAAAGAAGAGTGTTGAGGATATGTTGTTGTGAGAAGAGGGTAAAGTGCAACTGTATGATACCAAAGGGAGTCTGTGGAACAGTAGTGGACCAAGATCAAAAATTATTTTTTCAACCAATGTTGGGTCTCCATTTTGTCTTATTTTTATTTATTTCTCTCATGTTTTTGATTGGCTAAATGATAATTTTCAAAGAGTATTTGTTACTTCTTTGTTTTAACAGGATTAAAATAGCATTAATGAGAGTTTAATTAAGGTTTTTATGTTGCTGGATTAAAACCAGCTTGATTATACTTTAGGATGTGCCTGCACCGTTACATTTACCTGGATGCACCATTTTATGTCTTCCTGCACTATGAAGGAACTACATTCACCTTCCTGCACTATGAGTCCAATGATTCTGCATTGCTGCTCTTAATTGCTTCACCAAAACATCCTTTATTTTATTGAAGTTTCTTTTATCATTAATTGTATCTTTGTTGATGAAGTGATTTGGGCAATAATATATCTGTGTATTGTTAGTTGGAAATAAGAAGTCTAAGAGGCTTGCAATGGAAATTACTTGAATGGAACAAGTTCTCTTTGCTAGTCTCTAATGGTTATGATTGTAAGATTCGTTCAGAGCTAGTTTCAGGTGTGATTAGAAAGATGGTCTTAGTGCAGTTATCGAACCCATTGAGCCTTTGATATTGGCCCAAGAATTTTCATGATAGAGGAATGATTCCAATGTCTAGTATGTGTCAGATAATGGAGGCATCCAAATGGTTTGCAGCCACAACAAGTTTAGCAGAAGAGGATGTAGAACCACTACCATTTCCAAGGGAGAGTCCAGGAATTTCGCATGAGTTAAATTGGGCCCTTGCTTCCAAAAACGTTTTCCCAAAGGAAGAAGCCTATTGCAACTTGAAAGATGTTGATTTAAAGAAGCATGGTGAAACTTTAGTAGAACCCACCACTGGAATTCCAGTATTTGCTCGAGGAAACTTTTCTTTGGGGGAAACTGATATTTCCAAACCACAATTCAACAAGCTTCTGAAACAGGTCGCTTCTCATCTTTCATTTGTCCCAAAACTCCTTGTCCAAGATGGAGTTGTAGGTTCATCTCCAAAGAGTGATGTGAAAGTACGATGTGCAACAGCTACATCTCTTCACAATATACTGTGTCGAACTCCAACTCGAAATGATAAGTGTGGATGAACTGTGGTTTGAGCACTGTTGTTTTGTGAGGGTCAAAGGGAACGAAGAGCAACGGGGATGAGGAGCACACTTCTCAACCATTTTGGTTCACCAGATTGCAGTCCTCAAGGCCCACCAATGCCATCTGCCACGATGCTCCATGGGCTTTGGATAAGTTCGATTCAATATTAATCTGATTGAAGGAGGTATGATGCCAACATGTGAGCAGCTCACACAAGGAGGAAATCGATCAAGTCAAATCACACCTCAACAACATCGTTCTAGGAAAAGAGCAACGGTTCACCAGAATCATCCCTACTTCGACATTTAGTTGTAAACCAACTTTATTCATGGCAAATTTTTGAGATCTACTTCCTGTATTCTAATCAGCTAATTAAAAATGTCCAATTGTAATTCAATGCTATATAAGAGATTACCGGTAGCAAGAACGGTCAGTTAGTTAGTCAATTAATTAGATAGTAAGGAAGGAAATCAATCCAGCTAGGGACATTGCACACGAAGGGAAAGCATAGGAGGGAAGAGGAGTTGTCCCATTGTAGCATCACACATTTATCACCAGCAGATCGCTCCTCTTGTCTTGCTAGAGCTGAGAATTATTTGCTTGATGTAAAGATTGTTTTTTAGGAATTAATTGAAACAATTTTTATCCATGCCTTGTCTATTCATTTATTGCATCTGATGATTATGATTACCGTGTGAATCAGGTTAAGCGAGGGTGTGAGCTAGCTACGTTGGCCGTCAGACTAGCTCGACATCGCTCTACAGTTCTAAACTAATTAGCATTTAGATTATTATTTACTGTGTAACACTTTCAGTCTCTTTTCCTTCTTCAAGTCAATGTTATTTAATTTGTTGTAACGTTTTCCTTTCAGCTCCAAACTTCATTGATTTGCTGCATTAAGAAATTATTCCTATACTTGAGATTTGTGCTTACACTTGGGATATTTCTTCATATCAAATTGTGTCCCTCGAGTTGTTCTTATTTACAAGATCCACTTATGCATTGATGAGTTGTCATTGATCTATATTCCAGAACATGAAAACGATGTGAGTGATTATGGTTTTGAGGTACTGACATATTCATTTAAACTATGCTTACAAAAACCATATATTACTTGTATGCCGCGGAACCAATATTAATGAAATCAAATTGTGTCATGTTAAAAACAATAATATTTACTTTCCATTAAACTTCTGGACAATTCTCCATGATTCATTTCCTTCATAAGTTTATTTACACAGTAAATTTCCTTGATTAAATCTACACAGAATTAGTACAGGCAGAATTACTGCAGGTAGAATTAGTGCAAGAAGAATGGTTTTGAATTTGTTTTGAATTTATTCGAGCATTTACAGTCTTTTTTTATTATGCCGACACTACTTGATTTCTAGTTCAGATTTCCCTTTTGTTCGCTCGTAATTAGAATTTCCTTTCACATTGTTAATTTCATTTTATTCCCCACATGATTTAATTGTTTGGATTGGTGTCTTCTCGAATTCTATTTTAGTGCAGGATTTCATTTATTGATGAGATTAATAGGCAAGATAGTCTAGAATTTCTTTTGCATGTTGCCAGTGGCTTTCTCCAGAATTTCCATTGTTGCGTCTCGAAGTTCATGAACTTTCTGGATTGACAAATTAAATGTTGGTACATTTATAGACCCTATACTTCACCCAACATTTTGGCGCCATTGCTGAGGAGGCGCTCAGGGGATTGACCTTGGTGATTTGCTGCATTTGTTTTCTTTCCTTCACCTAGTTTCTCTTGCAATTTTATGTTCTTTTAATTTATTTCTTTCCTGCACTATTGCTTTAAAGTTTCTCATTTTCTCTGATGTTGAAAGAACTCCCCACCCTACATATATATATACACCATTCATGTGCTAACGAATGTACCATTTGGCTTGTTAAAAATAGGAAAATGGTATTTTGAGGAATCATCTAATGAGGAATTTTTATGCTGCTACAGAGACATAAAATTCATTCGATGAAGAATTAACAATTGGAAATTTTAAGATTTTGATTAAACATAAAAATTATATTATTAAATCTTTGATTTCAAAATTGGATGATTTGCAGGAAGAGTGGGAGGAGGATGAAAACCCACCACTTACTTTTTGCGCCAACCGTAGAAAGAAACACCTCCTTGGAAAGTGTCCACTTAGTAGCATGAAAATTTGTGAAGAGGATCATGTAACCGAACATTTCCCAGCACTATGAAGATTACTGCAGGTACTCAGGAAATCAAGTAAGGAATCAAATCGACTACCAGGTATAACTCAAAACCCATCACCATTTGATACTTGGAATAATGTTTATCATCCTAAGCAGGTTCCTCAACATGTTTATAATCTTGTAGTTTCATGGAAAACTTTTAATCCTCCTCCAATCGAATATCCTACTTCATGGTCACAGTGGCCCTCTCCTTGGCCCTCATCCTCGAGCCAAATATCTCCATGGCCTCAAGAATTGTTTGGATCCTTATCTCTAGGGAAATCTCCCATGCAAATTCAATCATATGAGCACCAACAATAACCACAATTTATTTCCAATGCACCATTAAGTTATCCTCCCCCATGGTCTCAGCCGCATGTGCAACCTTACCCTAGCCTCAATCCATACCCTACCCCTTATCCTAATCCTTACCCTACTCCTTATCCTTACCCATACCCTAGCTCTCATTCAAACCCTAATCCGTACCCTAACCCTAGTCCATACCCTCATCCATACCCTAACCCTAGTCCATACCCTTATCCATACCCTAGACCTAACCCTAGTCCAAACCCTAATCCCAATCCAAATCCAAGCCTTAGTCCAAGCATTAATCAAAACCCTAGCCCAAACCATATCACAAACCCTAATCTAAACCATGAGGTTGCACAACAGTTGGAACCACCTATTCTTTCGGTTGATTCACATGTTGAACATAATACTACATGTTCCATGTTTGGAAAGGGAATGAATTTGGAAACTTCCCCCATTACTACAGAGCATTCACCCCAGGAAGATATAATTCAAATACCACAAGAGGAGCAATATTTCATTGGAACTTGGTCTGAAAATATTGTTGAAACTCGAAACCCTAGAATCTCTCCCAACCATTCTTGTCAATTTGAAAATAAAATATTTAAGCCTGAACTTGAAGGATTTAGCTTTTGTCTTTCACCATATTCTTTGTGCCTCCGGGAGAGTGACTATCAAACTGGTGAAGACTTGCATAAGTTGGAGAATCATACATATGTGGATTCCATTGAATCCTGGTTTTGACCAGTCATCAAGCCACCTTATTTCCTCATCATTCAGAAACTCTTGGTACCATGTCAATTGAAGCAATTGGTTTCTCATGCTTTGGTATGTCTTGCTAAGTGTGAGTATAATCAGCATTTTTTTACGCACATGGCTTCATTGGAAGTATGCCTTCACTTAAAGGTGATATTTCTTTCTTTAAAAATAGGGTAGGATAATATGAGAATAATGAATAAAGATGTTTAACAACACTCTTGAACTTGTGATTCCCTAAAAGCACAACTTTTTGAAATTTCTATTATCATGCACTCTCATGGTAAGACTTTTCAGAAGAAATTTACACTTAATACCTCATATTTTAAAGTGAATTTTATTATGGATTAACATGTCAGTCAAGGATATTATTTTAAGTTACATGTAATACTTTTTCCTATTCTAACAAACTATCATCCAAAAAATCTTTTCAAATTCCTCTTCAGAGGGACCGATGAAAAACCTCCTATGGTGGACCACACCTACAAAACTCTAATAAGCTTTCATAAAGAACCCTGACATGATCAATTCAAGGAATATTTTTGGTCATTATTGGAGATGTTTTTTAAATAAGTTCTTAGGGTAGCATGACCAACCAGTAAAGAATAGTAATTAAAAACTTTTCACACCATCCTGCACTCTTAAAGAGTAGATTTTCTTCCCCACCTACTAAGTAACCCATCTGAAGTTAATCATAATCAGAGTTTTTTTTCTAAATAAACATAGATGAATTAATTGAGGGATAAGAGGTCTCATTGACAGCTGACCTACTATGATCATGGGTTCTAAGGAGAATGACATTACTGCACTGGTCACTAAGCCAGGGTAATGGCTTGAAGTAATTTGGGTAGTAATATATCTGTGTATTGTTAGTTTGAAATAAGAAGTCAAATAGGCTTTCAATAGAAATTACTTGAATGCAACAAGTTCTCTTTGCCAATCTATAATGGTTATGATCATAATATTCATTGAGAGCTAGTTTCAGGCGTGATCAGAAAGATGGTCTTAGTGTAGGTATCGAACCCATCGAGCCTTTGATATTGGCCCATGCATTTGCATGATAGCGAAATGATGCCATTGCCTGCTATGTGTCAGATAATAGATGCATCCAAACGGTTTACAGCCACAACAAGTTTAGCAGAAGAGGATGTAGAACCACTACCATTTCCAAGGGAGAGTCCAGGAATTTCGTATGAGTTAAATTGGGCCCTTGCTTCCAAAAAAGTTTTCCCAAAGGAGGAAGCCTATCACAACTTGAAAGATGTTGATTTAAAGAAGCATGGTGCAACTTCAGTAGAACCCACCACTGGAATTCGAGTATTTGCTCGAGGAAGCTTCTCTTTGGGGGCAACTGATATTTCCAAACCACAATTCAACAAGATTATAAAATAGGTCACTTCTCATCTTTCATTCATCCCAAAACACCTTGTCCAAGATGGAGTTGTAGGTTCATCTCCAAAGAGTGATGTGAAAGTGCGATGTGCAGCAGCTACATCTCTTCACAGTATACTGTGTTGAAATCCAACTTGAAATGATAAGCATGGATGAATTGTGGTCTAAGCATTGTTGTTTGTGAAGATCAAAGGGAACAGAGAGCAACGGGGATGAGGAGCACACTTCTCAACCGTCTTTTTTTCATTGGATTACAGTCCTCAAGGCTGGCCAATGCCATCTACCATGGTGCTCCATGGGCTATGGATAAGTCTGAGTCAATATGAATCTGATCGAAGGAGATATGATGCCACCTGTGAACAGCTCATGCAAGGAGGAAATCGATCAAGTCAAATTGCACCTCAACAACACCATTCCAGGAAAAGAGCAATGGTTCACCAGAATCATCCCTGTTTCGACATTTAGTTGCAAACCAGCTTTATTCATGGAAAATTCTTGAGATTTGCTTCCTATATTCTAATCGGCTAATTAAAAATGCCCAGTTGTAATTCAATGCTATATAAGAGATTGCCGGGAGCAAGAACGGTCATTCGATTACTCAACTAATTAGACAGTAAGGAAGGAAATCGATCCAGCTAGGGATAGTGCGCACAAAGGGAGTGCGTAGGAGGGAAGAGGAGTTGTATTAATGTAGCATCATGCATTTATCACCAGTAGATCACTCCTCTTTTCTTTTTGGAGTTGCGCATTGTCTGCTTGATGTAAAGATTGTTTTTCAGGAATTAATTGAAGCAATTTTTATCCATGCTTTGTCTATTCATTTATTGCATCTGATGATTATGATTACTATGTGAACCAAGTTAAGCGAGGATGTGAGCTGGCTAGGTTGGCCGCCAGACCAGCTCGACAGCACTCTACAACAATAAACTAATTAGCATTTAGATTATTATTTACTGTGTAACACTTTCATTCTCTTTTCCTTCTTCAAGTCAATGTTATTTAATTTGTTGTAAAGTTTTCCTTTCAGCTACAAATTTTATTGTTTTGCTGCATTAAGAAATTATTCCTGTACTTTGGATTTCTGCTTACACTTGGGGTATTTCTTCATATCAAATTGTGTCCCTCGAGTTGTTCTTATTTACAAGATCCTCTTATGCGTTGATGAGTTATCATTGATCTATATTCCAGAACATGAAAACGATGTGAGTGATTATGGTTTTGAGGTACTGACATATTCATTTAAACTATGCTTACAAAAACCATATATTACTTGTATGCTGCGGAGCCAATATTAATGAAAGAAAATTGCGTCATGTTGAAAACAATAATATTTACTTTCCATTAAACTTCTGGACAGTTCTCCATGATTTATTTTCAGGGACAAGGAAGGAGAGATTCATATTAATTTAATTTCCTTCATAAGTTTATTTACACAGTAAATTTCCTTGATTAACTTTACACAGAATTAGTACAGGCAGAATTAGTGCAGGTAGAATTAGTGCAAGCAGAATGGTTTTTAATTTCTTTTGAATTTATTCAAGCATTTACAGTCTTTTTGTTATTATTCTGGCACTGCTTGATTTCTAGTTCAGATTTCCCTTCTGTTCGCTCGTAATTAGAATTTCCTTTCGCATTGTTAATTGCCTTTTATTTCCCGCAAGATTTAATTGTTTAGATTTGGTGTTTTCTCGAATTCTCTTTTAGTGTAGGATTTCATTTATTGATGAGATTAATACGCAAGATAGACTAGCATTTGTTTTGCAGGTTGCCAGGGGCTTTCTCTGGAATTTCCAGTGATGCGTCTCGAAGTTTATGAACTTTCCGGATTGAAAAATTAAATGTTGGTACATTTATAGACCCTATACTGCACCCAACAACCAACCATATTGGTATTTTCCATAATTTCATATGCCTCTATTTTCAGTTTGAAAATTGTATGAAATAGTAGAACAGTGGCAAGAGTGGGTTGTAGCCTGCATTCAAAAGAGGTTGGTGCCTCTCGGAAAGTTGGTGCTTGCTAAACTAAGGGGGTTGGTGCTTCTTGTGAGTGGGTTCTCACAAACAAACTGATGTAAGTAAGTAGGTGATTAATTGACATCATAAACAAACAACAAATTGGTGGTTTTTTACCTCCGTGTTTCTACGTGAAAACACCGGTGTCAATATGTGTGTGCTACCATGTGATAGGTTGTATGAGCATATGAATGCTTAAAATTTCTTCTCACTTTATTTATGAATGAATGTTCTCATAAGTAACATAAAAAAAAAAAAATCATATTCAGGAAAATATTTTAATAATCTCACTATTATTGATTCCCCCCCCCCCACAACCTCTTGGTAATTCTTTATTCCAACATTATCTACTAATTTGGAATTTTGGGAATTCTTATTTAAATGCATGTTTTCCATAATATAGAATATTATCATTAGGAAATGCTTGAGTAACTTGATACTTCATTCCAATATCTTTCATAATGCCATGTAAATCTCGGTATGTGCAAGGTAAAACATTTGAGGATGGTAATAAAGGTTCACCTAAAAACCTACAATATAATTAAAAAAAAGGTACTACTTAATATAAAGAATATTATCATACATATTGCAACCAAATTTTACATATAATCAACTAACAATAAACATACAGGAAAATCAAAAACATTTATCATCAAGTATTGAATGTCACAAAATATATTACATACCTTAGGATTTGTGTGACACAAGTGTCTCACAAACCATTCATAACCTTTAAGTTCACGTGTAGCAATATGGAAGAGAGAAGACTTTTTTTGGAGCCTTCATAAATAGGTTCTATTTCCTTCTCAATTATAGGTATATCAAAAACAACATCTACTTGGTTGTCATCATCGTCCATTCCAACATTGTTAAATGTCTCTTGGATCATTTGTCCCCTCTTCTTCAATTGTGTTATTAACATCACCATCTTCTTCCATACAATCATTAACTTGATATTCAATATTCACTCCATGTTCCTAAACAGATGCTTGTATAATGTCCATGTCATCGTGATCCATGGCCAGTGCCTTAGGGTATTATTTGTTTATAATTACAAACAATCAAGTAATATTAGTGTAATTAACAAATATTTAAATGATACAAAATTTTAAAAATTATAATACTAGAAAATAAAGAAAACGAAAAAGACATCTTAGTTGAGAGTGAGAAACAAAGACAAGAAATCAATGATGAAGCTTGTGTAATTTATCAATATGTTTGTGAATAGGTTGAAAAAATATAGGAAATTTGTTATTTTTCTTGACATTTAGAAAGGGAGACACTTTATGAGATATATACTCACAACTAGAGAAACCTATTCTTATTCTGCCTTCATCATTGTGTCATATTCTTTCTTGATTTCACTTGGAGACAACAAGTTTGGTGTTGATGGCAACTTTCCCTTTCCCAACTAATTGGAGAACACAATTTAATTTATAATGGGTTCAAAGGTGAGGGATTATGGGTTAACACATTAGGGTTAAGATGTTATTGGTATCTAAGCATTAGGGTCACTTAGGATTTGGTAGTCTAGATGGAGAAATAAACTTAGGTGAGAGAGAGGGCGAAATAAAAACAATAAATTAGTGATGAATCCTGTGCAATTTATCAAGATGTCTACGGAATATTTTGATTTTTTTAGGAAAGATGTTACTTTTCTTGAAATGTATATAGAGAGAGGCGTATCGAGATAGATAGTCACAACCAATAAAAATAACCTATTATTATTTCGCTTTCATTATCATGTCATATTATTCCTTGATTTCACTTGGTGACCATGCAAGATTTTAAGTCAATGAAACTTTCCTTCTAATCCCTAGTCGTTAACCCAACCCTAACCTCTAAACCATTAATTGACCCTACCCCTTTAATCTGGCCTAACCCCTAACACTTTAGATCCTATCCCCTTAATTCTTAACACCTTAATGCCATTTCCCCCAACTGAGCCCTTAAACCCCTATCCCGTAAGCCCTTATCCCTTAACACCTAAACCATACAACCCTAGACCCTGAGCTAATAACCCCTTACCCCCTAAGCCCATTAACCTCTAAATCCCCTAAGTCATAGACCCAAAAAACCTAAATTAATCCCTAACCCATTAACCTATTAGACACTAAGTACGCTAACTTATAATTTGAAGATGAATTTATCATAATTTGAATATTTGAATATTTTTAAAGACGTAATTTTATGATTAATTTTAGGTAACTTTTTTGGTTGATATTGTTTCAAATTTAATATTTATTAATAAAAAGTTATAAATTTAAATTATACAGATAAATTTAATTTTTCTAAATTACTCAGGCACACATATATATAAAATTAAATATATATATATCTATATATATATATATATATATATATATATATATATAGATATATAGATATATATATATTGAAAAGGAAGATTAATTTTTTTATTAAAAATATATTTTATTAATATTTAAGAAAATTTGTACTGTAATGTAACTTTACTAAATACATTTATTAAATTTTAAAAATTAAAAATCCAAGTGCTAGGAGTACCTAGGATTTGGTAGTATAGATGGAGCAATCAACTTAGGTGAGAGCAAGAAACAAAAACAACAAATAAATGATGAAGCTTGTGCAATTTATCAAGATGCTTATGGAATATGTCGATTTTTTTTATGAAAAGTGTTACTTTTCTTAACATGTAGAAAGAGAAACACTTTGTTAGATATACAGTCAGAACCAACAAAAACGACCTACTCTTAGGTCACCTTCATCTTTATCCCAAACTATAACTCATACTATATGATCAAAAAGAAAGTTGACATCAACATTAGTTAAAAATCCACTTAAAAATATTTAAATCTCTTTCTCTCTCTCTCACATACACACACACCAATAACCCTCCCCTACATAACCTCTAAGTTACTAACCCCTAAGAGTTTAATCCCTAACATCTTAGATCCTATCCCCCTAATCATTAACACCTTATCCCAATTCATCCTAGGTAAGCCGAGAAACCCCTAACCCTTAAGCCCTTAAGCCCTAATCCCCAAACCCTTAAACAATAACTCTTTACCCCCTAATCCCCTAAACTATCAACCCTTTAGCCAACCTAACACCTTAATCCCTAAACCTAAACCCATTAAACCAGAAAACCCTAATTTACAAAAAGAACTGTAATGTAAAGATATATAATGAATAACTTACCAAGGGACAACTCCCCTTAAACGTGTCCAAAACATCTACAATGTTATTCAATTATTCTTGTTAAAAGTATCCTCCTATTATAGCCCTATAATTTGGTACAAAGGAAATAACATTTTCCATCATCCATTTTTCCTTACCAAACTTTCAATATTTATTATCTTTTGAAACCAATTGCAACTTAACTATTTGTGATGCAATTTGTAATGCCATTATATATAAAAAAAATTAGTCAGATTTCTATCATCCAAAGGTTATAAAGAGACATTGTATAATAGCCAAAACAAATGACCTCCTCCACCATTGGTATTCTGACATTACTATGTTTGACCTAGTTAGACGTTGGGAATCCAATGCTCATAACACGTCATATATTCAACAGGTATAAGAATGCATCGGATATTCAACAAGTGTGTCAGATATCTGTTGCATTTATGCATAGATTCGGATATCTGACACTAGTTTAGTTTTTAAAAAATACAAAAAAATCCAAATAAAATATGATATTACATCCAATTTTATTAGTACTTTCAGAGTAAAGTGTCAGATTTTTTGCTCAAATGTAGTAGTGGATAATTTAATGTAACATAATTTAAAGCATAATCAAATTGAGTGATGCTTATATTTTTCCCATGAATTTTGTAATGGCTTTTGTACCTATAGATGGATTTGATTGATCTTCAAAAAAAAAAAAATCTACCCTTAAGGCATCCCCTATAAGATCCTCCCTCTCTCCTCCTTTTTGCTCATATGGAATATCTGATGGTGAAGGTGGAAAATATCCAAAACAAAGTCTTATTGACTACTTTTGTTTTCCCGTCTGTTTGTGGATGGAATGTTGTAGACCTCATTAACTTCATGTCCATTTTCTTCCTTAATGTAGTCCAAATTTAACTAATAAATATGTCGTGCCTATCTAAAATGATGCTCCTTGGTATCCCAAAGTGCACCCAAGGCTATCCAATGAACAAGTTCATTATTTCTTTCCCACTAATGGTCTTTTATAATGCATCAGACCACACATCTTGTTAAACCTATTAATTATCTAAACATGTAGTCATGTCCCTTTATGGTTGCTGGAAAAACTCCCACAAAATCCATGGAAATGCTTTCCCAAGGATAAGTAGGTACTAGAGGGGGATGATATAGACCCTATTTCTTATTACTAGACTTGCTAGTATAATAAATCATGTATCCTCTTATGAAACCTTCCACCTCTTCTTGCATATGGGGCCAATACATATACCTTTCCAAGTTTTCCATTATCTTCCCTACATCAGAGTGTCCTACCACCTTGGAGGTGTGAGCCTCTTTGGTCAACTACAATTTCTCACGTTTAGGGACACATAACCTGTCTAGCTTATAGAGTAACCCACTATGTATATGATAGTCAACTGTTATTCACCATCATGCACATGACTTTAGCTTTACAACTGCTAAAACACCTCCTTGAGGTCCTCATCCTTTATGTATGTCTCTCTACATGGATCATGGGTTAAAGTATCCTTGTGCACTAGAGTTTCCAAGTATGTGATATTTGATGTGAGTGGCCCTGAAAGAATGTCTATCAAATTGTTTGTGTTTCCCTTCTTGTACATGATCACTAAATGAAATTGTTGTAGAAACCCCATCTATTTGTATTTCCTAGTCTACTATACCTCACTGTAGGCCTATAAGTATTGTAGTGACTAGTGATTTATGCAGACTAATATATCCTTTCCCATCAAATGAAATTTCCACTTCACAACTTTCACTACGGCATAGAGCTACTTGAAAATGGTAGAATACATGCCTTCCTTCCTACATCAAGACTGCTCCCACAACATACCCACTCACATTTGTCTCCACCTTGAAGGGTTATTGCAAGATCAGAATGCCAAAACCAATGCTCAACTTATATTCTTATTTAACTCCTCAAAGGCCCTCTCCAAACCCTTTTCAAACTAAATCTTTTTTCCACTTGTTATTATGGCATGGAGTGGTGTTGCTACTACTAAAAACATGGCTATGAATTTCCTTAGGTACTATGCTACTCCAATCAAACTCTTGATCTTAGAAACATTAGTAGGAATAAACCACTTCTTGTTGGCCTCCATTGTGGTAGGGTCTATCTTCAACTCTCCTCCAACCATCACATACCTCAAATACACAAAATACTGTCGTGCAAAC
Organism: Pinus tabuliformis; assembly: GCA_031772625.1. Lineage (NCBI taxonomy): Eukaryota > Viridiplantae > Streptophyta > Pinopsida > Pinales > Pinaceae > Pinus > Pinus tabuliformis. The sequence continues at coordinate 520,734,504 of CM062814.1, forward strand.
TCACACTTCTTAGGATTTTCCAACAATTGGATCTTCTTCAATGTCTCTAACACTTGCATCAAATGTGAGATGTGATCCTCCTAAGTAGCATTGTATACCAATATATCATCAAAAAAATAACAAATTGATCTATAAAAGGGACAATACATCATTTTTTAAACTCATGAATATAGCTAGTGCATTGCATAGGCCAAATGAAATGACTAATCACTTATACAAACATTGGCTAGTTTTGAAAGTGGCCTTCTAGGTATCTTCTTCTTTGACCCAAAATTGGTGATATAATGAATTTAATTCCATCTTGGTGAAGTATTTGGCTTGTTGCAACAGATCTAGTAGATCATCTATCTTGGGAAGGGGGTACTTGTTCTTCAGTGTAATTTTTTCAATGCCTTGTAATACATGAAAATCCACCAAGTTCCATCTGTCTTTGGAAAAAATGATGATGAGTGACTCATATGGTGAGGTAATTTTTTGAATGACACCCTATTCTAATATTTGCTACAACTACTTCTTCACCTCATTTGAATCTATGTATTGCATATACAACCCAAAGTTTGGTAATAGAGAGCCTGGTAACAATTGGCTCTTGTGCTCCACTTCCCTCTTTGGTGATAACCCTTTAGGCTCTTGGAACACGCCCATGTACACATGTAAAAATATTATAATTCCTATTTATATTCTTTAATTCACCCCTTTGTGGATTACTTGTATCTCATGGACTCTTCCACATATTGATTTTCCCTTAAAAATTAAAAAACATACTTCTTGCTAAAATTGATCAACTTTTTCCCCTGGTTTGCACTTACCAGCAAGATCTTTGACTTTCCCTTATGTGAATTGATGATGAAGGACTGTCCATCCTTAATGAGGGAGTATTATTTGGCTCTTTGCATGAAAATCACATCTTGCACATATATATAGGGACTCCTAAATACAACACCACATACGTCTAGTGGAATTACATCCAAGTCTACTTCATCAATAAAGTCAACACTAATAGAAAAACAAATTCTACATTGTTTGGTTACCTTTACCTTTTCCTCCTTTTTGAATCATCCCAATGGATATATGCTATGATGGTCATGAGTCGCTAGTCCTATTTTCAAAACTAGATATGTTGCTATAAGATATGCATCTGATCTTGAGTAGAATAGAGCACCTATTTTAATCTTCTTGACCTATGAAAGAGGTTGTTACTTTCCTTGTCTTCCTTTTGTTGAAGGATACTCATATTAACCCTCTTCTACACTCATGTACATACAATATTCTTATCCACATTAAATTTTATTTTCACTTGGTTGCTCGAATTAGTGGCCATGAGATTTTTCTTCTTAACATCTTGTTTTCTATTCTTCAGGTTGAGATTTGGATGAAACTTCCAATACTTGTCTTATGTATGACCATCAATTTTATAGTAGTTTTAGTGGTTGCTAGTATATTTTTACTAGCTTGTCTTGGATATTTTATTTTTGTCTTCCTTCATTCCACTTCTTCTTCCCCTCCTTGTAAGATTCTCGATGCTCATTTTTCTTTGAACCATTTGATTTTCCTTCCTTCTAGCCTATGTTCTCCAAGTATTTTCCTTGTACATAATCCTCGTCCATTATTTTAGGTTTGAAAAACATCACTTTCTTATGCAGATGGTTGTGTATACCCCCCAGATACTTGAGAAGTCCATCTTATTTATTTGGGGAGATACTCAACATTATGGTTAAATATTTCTAAATTTTGTGGTGTATTGTTGTACACTATACCCCAATCTTTGACTAAAGTAATGCCACTAGATCCATTGGTCCTCTACATACATGATAGAGTAAAAATGTGACTTTATGAGGATTTTGCAATCCTACCACTTAGTTAATTGAGGATCTCCCTCCAAACTTAAGGTTTTCATGTGACTTTCCCACTTTGTCAAAGTGTGGCCCTCGAATCTCAACCACACAAAGAAAAATGTTTTTTCTTCCTCTATATGGTAAACACTAAAATAAACCTCTACTACAACTATCAATTTAACTTAAAAGCATCAATCTCACTTTGATATGGCTTGATGTCAACCTTCACTTCCAGTTTTAATAGGGACCATGAATGGTCCATGACACTCGAACTAGGTTGATCCTTTTTGGCTTCTTTCTTGGACTCCCTCTCTAATTCTTCCCATTCGGTCGATCTCACCTATAATTTGACCTTTGTGTTAGAATCCCCTTCTTCTTCAAATAGCCCAAGATTACTGATTAGGGATTCCATGAAGAGACTCACATTATGGTTTATATCTGTGACTTGTGCTTCCATCCATAGAAACCTATCCTCTGCGATATCTTTAGGGTTATTAATAGATTTGTTATTCATGGCTAGGTTTTATGTTTTTCAGCTTAATCAATTTGGATACCCCACAAATCCCCACAATATACACAAAGAAGATCGCTCTTATACAAATATGATCTGTAAACTATCATGGATATTCCATAAGATAGTTCATGACAACAAACCTCCTAAAATATATTAGAAAATATGAAATCTACACTTTGAGGGTTAATTTCTCCTTATCTACCCATATTTGTTAATTTTTGTATATTACACATGCACATAAATTATAATTATGCAAAAAATAGAGAAAAAATAGAGAAACCACTCACAAACCACAATAACACAAGATATGACATAGGAAGCCATTTCAGGGGAAGATCCAACTAGAAGGTGAGGCTTATCTACTATCTCTTTCTCTGAATGAAAATGGACACATGAATAACGGAATGAGACATGTTTCCAATGGGCTACTACAATACACAAACCCCATATATACTCTCTCTCTCTCTCTCTCTCTCTCTCTCTCTCTCTCTCTCTCTCTCTCTCTCTCTCTCTCGTGCGCTCTCTTTCTCTCTTTGCTATATTTCTCATATAGGGAATAAAATACACTCCAATAGAATGGAACCCTTTTCCCCTAGTGGCTCAGTTATAACAAAAACTATAACCTACTAATGGTTAAGTTTGACTCCTCTATCTCTTATCTAGAGTTACAATATGAAATATTCTAGAATATCCTTCTTCATGATCACGTAGCTAGCCCCTTTTCCATGAATAATGGGGGTTGATGTCCCATCCTCTCAAATTATGGTGGTCAACATAGGCATGTCAACTTCCAAGTGGCATAAATTTTTCATATGGACTTTGATTCAGGCGATTCTTGTGTCATTGGAAATATATCTGTGTGTAGAATATGCTATGGGGTGAAACACTTAAGGGAAAAGTATTACCCCCAAAAGAATGTCATTTGTTGCCTAAAAATGCTTCTAGAAGGTTTTAGGTCCCAATCTTCCAAACTGGGATCCACCAGTAAAAATGGTCCTGTGAAATGATTGCTCCTCTTTTTCCACTCTGAAAGAATTAAGGTGGATGAAAACTAATATAATGATCCAATCTAGATTAAATAATATATGGAAAAAATAATCACGCTTCCTCCAAGTTACTATTACACATGGTCTTCGGGCATGACACAATGTTATGAATAAACTATAAATGTTACACTAATACTTACATGAATGATGGATTATGAGGTTTGAGAATTATTCATAAAAAATCATAGGTGTTTATTTAGAGGGCATTTTTGTTTTTTTTATTTTTAATGTTTAGCGTGTGTGTGGGGAGTTATTTTAGTTGGTAAATATTTGCGTATACAAGTTTAAGGAAGCCTTGAGTTTAAACTTAATTGAGCCTTTTAAGGTTATTTGTATAATGCGAAGGTTGAGAGAGGATACTAACTTTTATAAAAACTTGGCAAGGCTCTAACATAATTTGTTCAATGACATGAATTTTTGTAATAACATTGTGATTTATCCTTACTTTTAACCTTTTTAAAGGAGAAAATAAGGTTAAAAAAACTATGATGCCTTGTGGTTATATGATGCAATCCCTTCTAAATCAATTGTGTGGGTTGAAAATGTCTCTTAAAATTGAAAATAAAAAATATTAATTTAATCAATCACATCATCTAGCAAAGGTATATTTTTAATTTATAAATATTAAATCATAAATTCAATTCCGATCATATTGCCCAACCTTACTAATCACTGAAGATTACAAGTTGCCTTCCATTTAAATATTCGAGTATAAATAGATAAGTAATAAAAATAAAATAAAATAAATCAAACGTGTATTTTTTTTCATAAAACATATTTATACACACACACACACACAACTATAGATCCATCTTGACTTTGGATCTATCATGCGTCGAGAGGTCAAATATCTTTAGGTGAAAACCTCTTTTTTGGGTGAAAAACTTGAGGAAAGGTTTGCACCTCTAGAGATTTGATCCCTCTTGATGCTTAATAAATACAGAGTTAATATCGATCTAGGTTGCACACACACACACACACACTTACAAAGAAGTCTTCACACCTTTAAATAGGCTACATTACATAATAATACTATTATATATATATATATATATATATATATAGAGAGAGAGAGAGAGAGAGAGAGAGAGAGAGAGAGAGAGAGAGAGAGGAACACACACATGAAGGAGTCTTCATGTATTTTCTTTAAATATGCTCTATTACATAAGAATACCATTGAAAAAGCCATGGATTGTCAACCCCTGGAGCCCAAAAACTACTAACGGTAAATTGACGCTATGACCTCTATTTTACCTATACCACCATAACAATTTTATAAGCATTAGTTTTTTATAATTTTTTATTTTATTTTCAATTTTTAATAATTTGACCTCTCCGATTTTATTTTTTAATAATATGATATAAAAAAATTATGTGACTAATAAGTTAGTGCGTGAAATACTAATATCATACATTTTCATTTATTTATGTTTAATTGTCTCAAGAGGCACTCTACAACCTAGTATGAGAGAGATGTTGTCACATAACTTTACATTAAAGGAAATAAAATAATAACTACATTAAAAAATTAATACACACACACACACACATATCATTAAAATGCTATTACTTTAAAAATCCATATTACATCATAGACAACGAAGTGGCCAAAGGGAGGGAGAGCATATTGACCTTTGCCACCAAATATCAGCTGAAACTAAGAAACTAAGACCATACATATACTTCTCAATCCCAACATAAACACATAATACATTTTTACATTGACAAACCACACAAAAGGCCTAAGGAAAGACTGAAAGCCGAAGTGTCAGGCTTAATATCACCATCACAAGAAGAACATAGGAATTCTACTCAAACACTGCTCCCAGAATACCAACGGTCCACTCATGATAGACGTTGAAACTTAGCAAAAGGAGACATTGTTCTTCACCCAAGGCCCCACACCAATCACTGCACTTTGTCCATTTATCGCCTTGGAGGTGGAAATCAACCTCTATCATTGAGACTTGAGACCACAACCAAAAATTTAAGAACCATGGCTGTGAACCTTCTAAGTCGTTGTTATCCATGAATAGAGGGATTGCCACAAAACTTGACATAGCCAGACGGGAAGACCCATAAATAAACCACCATCTTTTTGCCCATGTTAATCATTCTCTGAGGAAGAGATGTCGGATGGAGCCCAAGTACAAGAACCTAGGGGATTTAATTGCTCCCCTCCCTCAGAATCACTAAGTATGTGGATTTCCACATGCATCAAACATGTAGCTATATTTTCCACATAGGTTCCTCAACATTCTTTTCACGTCTTCAATGGAGGTGAAAATATTATATTTTCAACCTACATGTCTCTTAACACCAATCCCAGGAGTGTTTTCATCTACCAGTGCAACGCCACTTAGTTCATATGTTGTTTGTGCCTTCCCAACATATTAGCATGGTCTAAAAGCCACTTTCACATATCCTCCAACAATTCAGTGTCTGATAGAGATTGTATCTCCTCCCTAGCTTTAATCTCTAGCTCATGAATCTCTTGGCACATCTTCATAGGAATGGAATTGAAATAGGATGTCATTAAGTTGTGAGCGAACTACTTGGCACCTCATTGTCTTGGTTGAGCTCTGGCTCCTCCTCCCCTCTGTAGAAAAACTAATGTAGGTTAACTTGATAATGCAATATAAATCAAATCTGAATACTATAACCTACTTCTACTATCAATTTGCGGAAG